>JABWIB010001267.1:53263-76107 GCA_016617825.1 Platyplectrum ornatum
GTTAGTTCTTTGTCTCCCAGTTGCTATCCACCTTGCACTCATTCCTGAACGGAGGGATGTAAATGTGTATCCTGCTAGGACCATGTAGCATCTGACTCCAGGCTAGTGCAATGCATGTTGGGGGAGTTGTTTACTGTTTGGGGGTTCAGTTATATGGAAGATGTTGAAGAGAGTAAAGCTGTTTGTACCTCACTGGAGTCTCTGAGTCTTCTTGATTTACCACACATCTACATATATAGCTCCATCAGATTACGTAGCGCTTGACAATTTTAACAATCAATAAGACATGGCTGGGTGGTAACAGACAGAATGGGTGGGGAAGAGGGCCCTGCTCGCAAGCTTAAATTCTATAGGATATTGGGGATTGATACAAAGGGGTAAGTGCTATTATTATATAATGGATGAACCAGCCAGGTTGTATCGTAAAATATTGTTAAAAGTGCTCTGTGTGATACAGTCACATAGCAGTGTTAGTAGCAGAAATTGTTGGTAAATAGACTTCTCTGTAATCTATTCATTTTATTGCTTGTATGATGAATATGATTACGCTGTAGGATTATTTTGTGTGTAGGACTATTGTGATTGTGATTCGGAGTTCTGTGCACAGCAGAGTATAGTCTCTGAACGTTACATTGGCTTCCTCACTCTGTAGTGCTTCTTTATGGTTGAATATTGTTCTAAATAAACACTCCATTCATATGGCCACTAGATGGCGCTCATACAGAGCTGTATACACAATCCCAACGATGATTCCTTGAAAGTAAATTGATTTTCCAGCTGAGCACATCCAACTTTCTCCTCCTTACCATCCGATTGCCAGTCCTAGGGGAGAAATTACAGCAGCAAAAGCAAGAACAGCATCACATCTGGCTGTGTATCGCAGGCACAGCATCATTACTAAAGAGCTCTCCTGAGACCATAAAAGTAAATACCTAGAACTGGGATGCACTCATCTACTCTACTATGAAAGGCTTCAAATCATTTCTTTTTCTTTTGCATTTCATTGGGAATTTTATGGTAGGTGCATATTTATACTTAAACGCTACTTTCATTTCCATGTTGCAAACATTTATGTATAAATACATAGATACATAAAAACACAAGCTGCCAACGTGTTGAGTAATATAAACAAATAAAGTAGCAAAAAGTGATAGAACAAATCTTATATAATGTTTTTAAGTATCAGAAACAACTGCTTGTGTTAGGAACTTTTTATGCTTACTTTAGGTATATCCCAATTTAATTCCCAGCCTTGGATGCACACAGACCCTCAAACATAGCTAAACACCATTTTGCTGAATAATACCCAGTTTTATTTAATGCAAAATGTTACAAGTTCTCTTCAACTAGCTGTCAGTAAACACTTATTATTAAAACAAATAATCCTGTGGTACACCATAGGGAACATTGAAACCTGCTACTTATGGGAATCCTGATTCATTTCTAAATATATGTCTGGATTTAAAGTGACTTTTATTCTGTACTGTCAATAAAAGACTCATTCCTGTTTTTCTATAGATTTTTATGCTTGGAGTTACTGAAGGATGGCATGACTTAGATAACACAGAATATGACTGCTGGCCCCTGGAGAAGCCTGATGAAGTAAACATGTTAGACTGTGGAGGTAAGGCTGCTATAGCAGTGTCTTGCAGATGTAAGTAACTGTACTTGTGGAGAAAAAGCTCATCTTAAAATATATTTTGTCTTTAATAAACAAGGGTTATTATTATGGCTACAATGTAGTGGTAGAGTCAATGTACCTGCCTGTCTATCCATTTGCTAGCTTGTTCACACATTCTGGTGCTGCAACTGAACCCTACAAAAATCGGTTGTGACAACTATTTGGGAGGATTTGGGCTATAAATGAAAGTTTGTTACTTATTCCTAGATTTACTAAACTACAAGGCAGGAAATGTGCAGATGTTTACTATAGCAACCTAGCTCTTACTTACGATTACATACTAGAGAATCTTAAAATCTGATTGGATGCAATGGACAACATCATCACTTTTCCTTTCTTACAGTAGTAAATCTACTGCAAGTGGAAAGCCATGTAATGTTTGCTACCACTCGTGGGTCATTTCATGTGTGCTGAGGTTTCTTTCATCTTTCTCTTATTATCAGGGGTGTATACGGGAGTTTGCCAATGCCATACTATCACTGATATAATTGGAAAATCTTCATTAACTTATTTTCTATGTTTTCACAGCACCACTTCTAAATGTCCACTTCCACCACTGTACTTCTAAGTGTTTTTTAATAAAAAAGACATGTAACCATCATGTAGTGCGGCTGCCAGGGGAAGCGATAACTTTCATTCCAGGGCTACCTTTGAATGTACCTTTTGAAGTCTCTTGCACAGTGAAATAGTGTAAAATAGTATAGCTAAAAAAAAAAGGAATGTGCTTTCCTTTAATGTACTTGAGGTATCCAATGAAATAAAAGTGTATTTTTATAAAATCCTTCATGTTTAGTTACATGTCTCCATGCCTCCCCTGCATGTGCCTGCGCATAATCATTATCAAGAGCGTTCTATTTATCAAATTTACGTTTTAAAAAGTTTCCGCAAACAGACCTTTTAATTTGTACCTACCATAAAAACTCTTATCGTGGGGCTCGTTAGTGTGTTTTTAGCCTTCCGGCTTGATGCTTTCACTTCTGCATGAGCACTTGTAACTGCAATTGCTTCAGTGCTGTTCATCAGCTTTCTGTGATGATTACAACTCCTCAAAGCACTTACACAGCTTCAGCCAAAAACTTCATTAACCACTGAGCACAGTAAAGAATGTTTTAATAGACAATGATGCCTCTATATTTTAGGTTCATATCAGTATATCAGAAAAGAATTCATTTATGGTGTTAATGAATTGACCTAAGTAATAATGAGTTGTTTAATAAAATACAACTGTGTATAAAAGTATGTCAGTAACTAGAGGGATTTCTGTACTAACACATCCTCCTCATGGAGCTGAAAGCAAAGACAACATTTGCTGATGCCAATTCCCAAATCTAGCAGGCACAGACAAACTTTCAGCCTTGGAGATTAACAAAACAGTCATTATTTTATCACTGATGTGTGTGAAAATTCAATGGAAATCATGTGGCCTCCTCATTAGAAGCCCTACATTCCATTATCCAAACGTAGGGCAATTCGGTTCAAATGCAGCACTATCCAGATCCAAAAAAAATGAAGGGATCCTGTGCCTTGTAAATCCCATGTGACTTAATTAATTCTTAAAAGTCATCCAGACCTGAACTTAACTGCTGAACCTAAACTTTAAGCAAGTAGGGACGAGGTACGATAACCACAGAGCTGCTATCCTGCTAGGTAGCATGAAAATAAATAAAATGAAATACACGGCACAATTTATACACAGCATCCCATACCTTTAGTATTACTTTTGAAGGTTAATTGTTCAGCGTTTAAGATGTCTCAGCTTCCTGGAATTAGACATGTCCTGTGGCTGGTGCATTTATTTTGTTGTATACAAAATTGGATAAATATGTGTGAATAACACACAATATGGCCAACAGTTTCTTATCAAATAAAAGGAAGAACTCCAGAAAGACTTACATTCTGTTAAGAGACATAAACAGATACGGTGAGAATTCTAGGTGCAGAGTCTAAACGGCCGCCTGGTCTCTTCGCCAGAGCCTCTAATGGTGAGGATGGACTTTCTGCAGCAGGGCGATGGCAGGTCGTGGTCCCAGACAAATCACACCACTAAAGCAAGAAAGAGGCCCAGACAAAATACAGAAGGTACTAGATTTAAGAGACAAACCACAGAAAGAAGAGAGAGAAGGGTAGCTAAGAGAGAGGAGAGAACAAGGGCAAGATCAAGGATTAAAGGAGCAAGACACGAGAGTGCTATGACCCATGCCAGCTAGATGGAGGTGGGACACTAAAATGAGGCTGCAGGACCAGTGGTAGAGGGGCAGGGAACGAACCCCTAGAAGTGGACAGCTGCCACAAAAACGAGAAGTGACAACAACAGTCTCAGCCAGGACTAACAGTGCTATGTGAGCGCAGCCCCGGAAGTGTGCAATCGCGTCTCGGTTGCGCGGCAACCACCGGCATCGGGAAGTGAAGGAGATGCACGGCATCTCCTAACACATGGACAAGACTTCCTGGCCAGTGACTTAACAGAAAGTCTGGATAACTCCCTTTTTTGTATCTTCTATGTTTCATTTAACTCTCATATGTGATCTGGGGTAGCTGGGTAGACTGCGTTATCACTTGATCCAGAGATCTGGCTGGTACGACCAACAGTTATGTATTCATCAGAGACAGACTGTCTGATCAACACATCAATTGAAGATAAAACGCTCATATTTTAAATACATCTTTATGTACATATAAGTGATGTCCCGGTTGACAGTTTATAAATCTGACCTGACAACATTAAGGTCAATAGTATTATATGAACCTTAGTGTTGCTGACAGTTAAAAGGCAGACTCTAACAGCAAACCCTTACCGCAATCCTAAAATAAATTAATCTATTGTATTAATTACTTACCTGTCAATTGCTCATCCCAGTTAAAAGAGTATGCAAAGTTTATTATGCCAGTATAAGTATATAAGTATATAAAAGTATGGTTAAATAGAGAAGGAAACAGCTTAAAAACACATACAGATATCCTTCATTCAACAAACTTCTAAGTAGTCTTTGTGCACTTTAATGCATGTGCTGAAACTTTTAATATGTTGCTGTAGGTATCCATTGCCGCTTTCATCCTGCTGCTGAATACCTGGCCAGACATTAACACTTGTGGGCAGATTTTTTTTCAAGGGAAGAAAATTGGAAAATTTCTATCTATTTATAGTATTTCATACTCAATTAGTGTTAATAAAAAAAATGATTATATTGATTTCCAACATCTGTTTTTAAAAGTATTTTTGAGTAATGCTGTAATATGGATAATTCCATGTTAAGTGTTAAAGATTAATTAGGTAGCATCCTCACAGGTTTTCTATGTGGGGGTATTTAATGCAGAGTGATTTGGTCAGCAGTATTTTAATCTCTGTACATGACTGAGCAACACCAGCTATTTTATACACAAAAAATCTGTATTTATTGATTTAATGAAAGGCTATTTTGTTAAAGTGCTGCAAAGTATATTCAGCGTCTCAACAAGAGTCTACAGTCTAAATCAATAACATTTCTGTAGGATTTGGAAAACATTAATAATAATGTATGTCCATGTTCTAAAGTGTAAAATAAGTGAATTATTCATCTTCTCCCCTGAAATGTGTGTGAATATTAAACCTGTAAGAATACAGTATGTAATGATTAAATTTGCTAAACATTTAAGAAATAATAAAAAAAAATGTATTTATAAAATTATGTCAGACATTTGCAGTTGTGCCATAAACAGAAGTGTCTGTCAGCTTGTTGGAAGTGAAGAGGAAATCACTCACCTTAAAAAAATATATTGTTATTGTCTTAGTGACACATTAAGATATCTAAAATGGTATATGAAAATATCTAAAATCAACAATATATATAATTTATCTATACATATCTGGTACAAATAAATAAATTAATAAATAGGATGTTATATTAATTAACAGTTTATAATGTTGTAGTTAAACCCTATCAGTTAAAGATATAGGGGTATATTTACTAAGCGGCGAGATTGCAGTGAGCTTGAGAAGTGGGGATGTTGCCCATAGCAACCAGTCAGATTCAAGTTTACATTCTCCAGTGTGTAAAAGAGCTGGAATCTAACTGGAATCTAACTGGTTGCTATGGGCAACATCCCCAGTTTCCAATCCCACTGCAATCTCACCACTTAGTAAATATACCCCATAGGGTCTGATCCAGGCTTCCGTAGTATTAAACTAACGAGCGAGTGGGCAAAACCATGTTGAATTGCAGTGGAGGTAAAATGAATGTTATGGTTTGTATCAGGGCTCGAAGTGGGCCGGTATACGCCGGTATGGTATACCGGCACTTCTCCAGAGAAGCCACGCCCCCTTTTCTAAGCCCCACCCCCAAAACATTGGAGGGGATACTTTAGTTTTTAAAAAATCGCGGGTCCGGGGGCGGGGCTTATGTAAGGGGCGGGGCTTAGCGCCATACCGCCACTAATCAATCCCCACTTCGAGCCCTGGTTTGTATGCAGAATACTTTGCTTTTGCTATTGCACAAAGATTGCACTGCTCAGAAACATCATCTCTCAACTCCAATACTGTTTGCAACAAATAAACCTTGTAAGTTCAATAGCGAGTAAGTCTGAATCCACTCCATGCAGACACATATTTGATTAAATTTCTCCTCTAAAAGTCTGTTTTAACCTAACTTGTATTTCTAATAGGTCTAGAGATGGCATGGGTGCAAAGGCCTCCTGCTACAGCGTATAGTGGTGAACCATTTGAGGTCATTTACTCTGTTTCTACAAATGAAGAATTCTATAATTATGCCGTCACTAATGGACTCCTTTCACACAGGTAAATGTCCATTTCTATATAAAGCTCATTTTATTGAAATAGACATGAGCTTTCAGAAATAAAAAGGTCCAATTATTAGTATTATGTCATTTTGATCATCCTTAGCATCACCACCTAATGCTAGAAACGTATTGCACATTGTGGTGATTTCTTTCTGTGTGTCACTAAGAGATGCTGAGGCTGCTAAAAGGTTTTGTGAGGAACAAGAATGCCCAAGCAACTGGAAAGATGCTAATGAGGAAAACTGCTGTGTCCATCATGCTAATATCCACTCCTGTCCTATGTCCTTCATGGTAAGTATAAATAGCTACATGCACGTTCACATGTGCATGGTAACATAAGCATCTAAAGCAAAACTGGCAACCATTTCTCTAATAGTATGAGTTAAACCCGATCCAGACTTCAGAAATGTGGTCTCTACTTTACTGGAAACACTTTTACATGTGTAATGGTTTGTTTAACGCAGGGAAAAGGTGGAATTTGTGGTCCATGGATCCCAGATGATGGACAGATATTCACTCACACCTTATCCACCTCTGGAAAAATGACACAGGGCAATTGGAGTGCAAAGGTATGATGGTGGGCAATGCATAAAGAGAGTTTATTTGATCCACATGATCCAGAACTATCTGGCTAAAATTTAGTTTCTTCAGTTTGCCACTTTTTCATACAGCTTTTTTGAACCTGTACATGGCACGGCTACCTCCCCAAACATAGTATGATAGGAACAACTAAGGTCACACATAACATGCCACTTTACCAGTGTCCAACATGACCAGTACTAAGGGGAGAAAAATCTTCAAGCAGTTCCAGATATTCTTCTCTTGAGAAATAATAACTGCAAAATTATAAATGTATAGGATTTTCTTTTACAATTTGTACACTTAAGTACATTAATGGGTTAAATATCTATTGTAATGGTTATCAATTAAGACTGTCTTTCTCTTGTTACCAGGTTGTCTTAGTTCATTCTGGTATGACTTCCTTAATCGCTCATATTAGGGTTGGAAAAATGCAAGTAGCACTGGAAGCAAAAACGTTGGTCTTACCAGTAGTAGGTATGATATCAATATAACCTTTTTCTCTGCTGTCCAGTTGGTGTGGAATATACTATAGAGTAACAAAGTAACATAGTTGTTGAGGCTGAAAAAAGACATCAGTCCATTAAGTTCAACCTATTTTGGATCTCCTGTGTCCCTAATTTTATCATTGAAGTTGATCCAGACCAGGGCTCGAAGTGGTGATTTTATTGTGGCGGTATAGCGCTAAGATCCACCTCTTGCATAAGCCCCGCCCCTTCGGACACACAATTTTGTAATGAAAGCTCCCCTCCATTTGGGCAGGCGGGGGCTTATACAAGGGGGCAGGGCTTAACTGCAGAACAGGTGGCGGTATACCATACCGACATATACCGGCACTTAGAGTCCAGACTAAATACAAAAGCTCCCTCCTGAATAAGGTACTTAAATACATATATTGATCCTGTCATCGCAAACCTTCTCAGGCAATAAATTCCACATGTTCACTGGCCTTCCTGTAAAGAAGCCTTTCCTCTGCTGGTTGTGAAATTTCCTTTCTTCTAATCTTAGCGGGTGACCACGTGTCCTCTGTACGGTTCTATGGGTAAAGAGTTCATGTGAAAGCTCTCTATACTGACCCCTAATATATTTATAGATAGTGATCATATCACCTCTTNGACGCCTCTTTTCTAAAGTAAACATGCCTAAACTTNCTAGCCGTTCCTCATAACTCAGTGACTCTATACCCCTTATCAGTTTTGTTGCCCTTCTCTGAATCCGTTCCAGTTCTGCAATGTCCTTTTTATGGAGTNGTGCCCAGAACTGTACCCCGTATTCCAGATGAGGCCTCACCAATGATTTATAGAGTGGTAAAATGACACAGTCGTCCCTTGCATCTATGCCCCTTTTTATACATTCTAATATCTTATTGGCCCCTGCTGCTTCTGATTGACATTATTGCTAAGTCTATTGGCTACAAGCACTCCCAAATCCTTCTCCCTTGAAGACTCCCCTAAATTAATCCCATTTAATGAATAGATTGCATGTTTGTTGTTGTTACCTAAATGCAAAGATTTACATTTATCTATATTGAATCTCATCTTCCATTTGGCTGCCCAATCCACCATTGTATTCAATTTGCAGGCTATATTGTTGATCTCCTGGGCCTTGCTGGTGCATACACACTCCATGCGCGCCATGCATAAATTGGATAAACATTTGTAATTTACATAGTGGGTGCCAGAGGTGTGTATGCGCCGGGGAATTTAATTTCTGGTTTCAGCCCTTACGTAAAATCCAGACTCCTGCACCTCCTTGTATTTAAGCAAAAGCAGTGCAGAGGTTTTAAGGTATGGTCCTGTGTGCGCATTTCACTCAACTTAAGAACTCTTACCAAACACTGATTTTGCTCAAGTCTGAATCTGCCCCCAAATTATTTATCTGCTTCATTATGTGGTTGCCTCACTTGACCTGGTTACCACTGAGGGTTATCAATGGGGGACACGACTTGCTGGGAGCCTGCTATCAAGTCTGTCCACGCCATCAAAAGTTCTGCAATATACATGCGGAACACATTACATGAAACTAAAAAGTTGCAATATTTACATTTATATCCATGCATCTCATTAAATGTCATATTTTAAAATACCTATAGAATGTACTGTAATTAGTTTAGATTTGCAGTGGCTGGAATTCATTTACGTTTGTGTTCTCATCCAGTGTGTGGCAATGGTATATGTGAAGAAGATGAAGTGTGTGCAACCTGCCCAGCAGACTGTGGGGAATGCACACTCCCGTCTGATGTTAGAATGGCTATTGCTATTCCCGTGGCAGTGGTTATAGCAGGCTTTATTCTGTTTGCTGTGGTAAGTTAAATTAAATCAGATCTCCATTTCTGATTCATGATTTTTTGAAGAAATGTTAATAGTATCAGTTTTTCTGAAGCATTCTGCCAGAAAGGTTCGGAGTGGTGTAGCGATACATCCGAATTAGGGAATGGCATACTAATAATCCATTATGGGAGCATTAGCTACTCTGACAGAGACAGAACCACACAGAAGCAATGAAGGTAGATTGAGGGATGCGTATCACGTCCACATTTTACACAGGAGAGGGGAGTGACATGAGTCCACAGAATAGAATATGCACAGAGGTCAGGACCCAGTCCAATGACATTAAAATGGGCATTAATAGTCATGACAGACTGTAATCTACACAATATTAACTTGAATCTATTACAGGGAGAATCCCTCAAACAATCTGTGAGAGAGCCCATTGAGCAAGATGCATTCTTATATTGTGTTGTGCCATATTGTGCCATATGTCTAAAAGAACATACATATAAATGATGCATGGCACCACAAAACATACAGAGAAAAACTAAATGAACTAAACATTTATCGCTTGGAGCACAGAAGGGAGACGGAGGTATGGTAGCAGCTTTCAAATATATTAGGGCGTGTAACCAGGTAGAGGAGGGTGGCATATTTCAAATCAAGAGATGTAATTAAAAAGAAGCTTGTGCATATAAACTGGAGAGTTGAAGGTTTAGAGAAAATGTGCATTAAAAATGACTTCACTAAAAAAGAGTGGAAATTGACAAAGAGTGGCAGTTTTGAACTGGTATGCACTTTATCCTTAAATATTAACTCTCTGGTTCCCCTTTTAATATTGGAGCTCAGAGTGACAGTCCCTATTGCACTTTCCTAGAGAAAGCCCTGAATTAATCTACCGTGCTTTTAGTGAAATAAACTTTATGACTTCCTCAGATATCGTTCAAACATAACACTTAACTGTTTATGTGGATCTCCCACATGTCAGATTGGTTTCTCAGCGATGGTTTTCCCAGCCATAAAGAGCAACATTTTCTCCCAACCCTGTTATACAAACCTTACTCTATCAGTATTGAGGTAAAGCAAGGGAAAACAGAAAAAACTATAAAACAGGGAAACAGGGACAAACAAAAGGACAGGCCAAACAGTGGATGACGCCAACCAACTCCATCAACTCTAAATAAAGACCAGTAAATTAGCGAGCGGGGGAGGAGGGGATAGAGCAGATACCGGGTGGTAGACTCAAATAAAGACTAGATATACGACTGAGTGGAAGAGTCCAAGTGAGAGATATAGGGATACCATTTCTTGTAGAACCGTTCCACACCACATTCTATATCAGGAAGGGTCACAATATATAGTTCTTAGCAGAAAATGCTGTGCTCAGTAGAGGGGGCACCAGGGAGGTCCACTGCTCCAAGATGACGTTCTTGGACAATAAAACCAGCATGGTCAGAAAAGGCAAAAGTTACACCTTTCTAGGAAATCCCAGCCCTAAAAATGATAGAAAGTTTGATTGATAAACCTAATAAATTGTCTTATTTTAATGACGTAAGCACTCAGTACCCTTGCCATATTAATCTATACATTGTAGGATTGGGTCATGACACATTGCCGCATATTTTTGCAGAGCCCACATTATAAAATTCGTCAACACATTGTTGGCGTTACACAGAATACAAAGAAGTTGTATTGGAACAACACATTACTATGAAACAGATAAAGGCTTTTCACACTCACTGACATAGGAAAATGACCACTGTTTGTGCCCGTGAACTTTACGCTAATGAGTTCTACTAATCATAGTCACTTAAACACCTGCACACGATTATACCACTCTACTGTTAGAGTATTACTGGATCCAAAAAAAGATATAAGCAACACTGCATTACACATAGTAAAGTAGTTTACATTTTTAAACTGTTTTATTGTATATTTGAGAAAAAAGCATCATATTTCTTACACCTTTTATTAAATTGCTATTATATTTTGAAACAATTTTTTTTGCAAATTAATTTTTACATACATGTACATTTCATTCATATTCCATACACTCTATGACTAAATCATCCTACCCTTACCAGAATCCTCCTTTATAATGTTACTGGCTAATTGTAACTGGTAATAGTGTCAGAGCACAATAATGTATTGTATACAGAAGGGTAGATTATTGTAAAATATGTTATATTATTAAAAGGGAAATCTGACTTGATGTGGTTATTATCCCAAGTGATCAACCGACATGCATTAAATCTGCAACTGTATCTCCTCTCCAGAGTTACCTAAAAGATAGTAAAAACAAATTATTATTTATTTATATACTGTACATATGTCAAGTATGGTTCAGTGCACATGACCAAAAATATGTTTGATGCATACTGTTATTTTATCACATGCATCTTACATAGTTTTATAGGTTTTTATTCTCTCATTTCTTATTTAATATAGGGGTTTCAGTACCAACGACAAAAAATGTTTTGGGATGAAAGCTGGATCATCAAGTATAGTGACATAAAACAAGGTATGTATGCACATGCTTAATGAACTAAAGAACAAATTCAGGTTTTTTTTATATATAAGTAAACTTGTATTACTTGTGAGCATGTTAAGCTATTTGTTTTGCTTTGTCTTGTTTTGAACTTCATTCTGGGACATTGTTATGGATCCTTGTTAAAACTGCAAAATTGGACTTTGAAAACAAATCAATGATACCACATTGGTAGGCAGTGTGTCATAACAAGAATCTATGTACGTGACATAATAATGTTTAAGCTTATTTTCGAATGCTACATATGCATATAATGTAATTTTGGCTTTTTGTATGCGGTCGTTTTAAACAATTAATTTACAGTAACATTACAGCATGAATCTATATTTAAATGAATTAACTGACATGTAGCTATCCCAGACAGAAGAATGTTATGCTTAAATATATATTAGGCATATATAATTATCTAATATACACCTATATTTTGGCATATATTAGAATGTTTGCCAAATTTAGACTCACAACAGTATAACCAGCTTAATTGTCATACCCAAAAACCTCTTTCGATCCTCAGTTTGTAAAAGTGGATTTTTATTTCTATCAAAGATCAATAGGAACTGTATGGAAGTAGGGCAGATGTATTTGGGTAAATGATGGGTAATGTTCTTAGTTTTTCTTAGCAATTAAAATATAAGAATTTACTTTGCATAGGGATATTTTATGTATATATAAGTGTCTAATTTAAAATATATAAAAATTCAGAAAAATCTGCCAGAAATCATCATATGGATATAACCATGGCAAATAATTACATCAAAAACAAATCAAAGCACAGGGGTCTTCACACGATAAATTAAATTAGTCATTTCTTTCATAACGAGTCTTCTTGGATCTCTTAAATATTTTCTACTGCTCTTGTGAATATTTTCATTATGATCTGTTTTCTATTCACAGATTATTTAAGTGATCCGAACCCTACTAGAAGCACACTTCAAGCTGCCAGTGCATCTAACGCCAGTGTTATAACTACCTTGAGCTCTTCCACAGCAGCTGTCACCACAGCCAGAAAGCAATTCTTCACCCAGACTGGCAGATAGTATGTCTTGTTTTCCTCTCTAATACTCTTCTGTAACACAATTAAATACTTTTCCTGTACTGCACAGCCATCACTCGTAGTTTTTCTTTTCATACAGGAATATCATAGTAATGACTAAATAATTACTGTAAGCAGCGGTGCACCAGGAATACATAGGTAGCATGCACACAAATACATTGTAACAGAATTGACATAAACAACTAAATTCTTAATTTTATACAATTATTAAGACTGAATTATGGTAATATAATGTTAAGTTTGATCAATTCTTAAATTTGTTTTTTTTATTTATAAACCAATATTTAATTTATATTAATATTCTTTCATAGTGTGATTCATTTTTATATATTTATTATTTTTATCTTTTCTCTTATTTTATTTTTATTACATATATAATAACATAACAATATTTCTCATAACATATATTTCTCAGATTTTTTTAGAATTACTATTTTGTTTCATAGTTCCATGAGGCCCAGTTACTGAATCCCATATGGCCATGACCCACTGGTTGGCTCCTATTAATACCAGACACTCAGAGACAGGAAATTACTAGGTAGTATGAAATTACTAGATAGTATGAAGTAAAACAAATCTTCCAAACAGTTGTACTAATGCAAAAATTAGGAAATGTATTTAGCTGAGTTAATTTATATACTTACCATAGAAATATATTGTATCTGTATAGTTCTACAACAATGCATATAATACAGTTATACAATGTGCACATAAAAGATATGAATTTGTATCACCGAAATCAATCATTAGATAGGTGTAACACAGAAACTACAAGCACAGGAAGTCTGTGCAATTGATTTACTGCATGTGCTTATGTAGTCTACTGCCATCTATCAACACCTTTATTACCTGACAATGTATCTTACTTTTTGCATGCACTCTAATCCATCCTATATGACACCATATAATGACACCACAATCTAATAGTTATACATCTACTCGTATTCTATGTGGTTCTCAATCTGAATAATAAAATAAAATAGTGTTCCCTTGACCTAATACATTTTAACACTGTAGTTTTGTTCTTCTCAAGCATTCAGCACTTTAGCCGAGCAGTTGCCGATGCACCATTAACACAATTACAACTGTGTGTGTTACACTATGTCCTGCATGTATGTATGTATGCAATTAATTAATTCGTTTATTTATTTATTTATTTATTTATTGAATTGTCTAATTCCTTAATATAAAGAATGGCCAAAATTTTTAAGCATACTCTTAAAAGAATTGACAAGTATATAACGTATATCTTCTACATTTTATAACTGAAGAAGTTAGAGTGGGGTGAACGACAGTGTTTCAATGTTTCCAGTAATTGGAAAGATAGTTGATCTGCTCTATTTCCTTGATGTTCACCATCGACTTCAATATGTCAAATGTCTACATTGTAGCCAATGAATGCCACTAGATTTCTTGTTATGTGTATTTATTAAACAAGTCAATTACTTTAATAAATGTGGCAAGTAAAATGTAAGACATACAGTAACAGTTCTCTCTTTTTTAGTGATGGCAGAATTGTAGCCATAAAGAAAATCCCAAAGAAGACATTCACCCTAACCAAAACCATACGGAGAGAAGTAAAGCAAATAAGGTAAATGGACATCTTTTGCATGTAGGAAACATTCTTTACATGTAATATTAGCACACACATAATTCACAATTTGATTTTATGCAATTTATAGTTAAGTTAGAAAGCATCCCTTTTTCACTGTGATTGTATTTGCTTGTTCTACCCACAGTTCAATGCTTAGCCCTTGTTAGCCCTACTAAGTGAACAAAATGGTATGGTATCAGGATGTTTTACTAATACTTTATTTCATTGTATTCAATAATTTGTCTCATCTCTATAGGGATCTTGACCATCCCAACCTTTGCAAATATATAGGAGGCTGCATTGAGATTCCCAATGTGGCTATTATTACAGAATATTGCCCTAAGGGAAGTTTGAATGATGTGTTACTGAGTGAAGACATTCCTTTAAATTGGGGTTTCAGGTAATATCTATCATTGTTACTAATCTAGCAAATCAGATTAATAATATAGCAATTTGGACAAGATGTGTCTGTTCTTATTTTGTAACTACAAAGACAAAGAATGCAAAGCATGACACATTGGTGTCTAAAGCTCATGCGCATGCTAAGACTCAAATGTCCTAGGCCCAAATTAAAATTGGGGCTAATGGGACTACAGCCCGAGGTCTCTATTGTCAAATAGGCCCATATGTAGCTGTAGCTAATTATCTCAAGCTTCACTGGCCACTGGTTTGGTTGTTGTTCCCATGATGGTAACCCAGCTTTAATAGTTAGTCTCATTCCTACTGCAAATAGAAGTACCTATAGTATATACACAGACAGTGCTCCCCTAAGTCTTTCTATTTTTCTACTGAGGGACAGACCTTTCCTTTTACATAGTGAGCCATGCAGAGGTCAACACAATCACCAAAACTGACATCTACAGGAGAATGTCAAGAGAAACATCTTTTGGGGAGGGTGCTTTTTTATTGCATTTAGCCATTACATTGTGCTATGAAAACAGTAACAATTACTATGCTCTAAATCATCCACTGGATTAAACAGACCGTCATGTTTGCACCTAATACTTAATTCTAAATTGGGAAACTGAACTTAATAATAATTAAATAATTATTTAGCAATCATCCCATATCAATGAAAGAGACATGGGATCTGATTCAGAGATACCGCAGTGTGCAGTCTGTACAGTCCATATCCGCAAGATTCAGAGCTGCAGAGAGAGGGGCATGCGATATGCCCCTTATCCCTGCACACACATCGCTAGCACAGAGACTCTGGCTGCTGTAGCCGGAGCTTCTGCAAATGTTTGTATGGAGCGATCGTTGCACCCAAACTGTAAATGCCGGCAACTATTGCCGCTTTTGTAAATGGTTTCTGGATTAAAAAAAAAAAATAAAAAATGACATTTAAAAAAAAATAATAATAAAAGTTTTTGTTTATTTTATCCAGGACATTAGCAGGGCTAATCCCTGTTAAAACCTTTTATGTAAATGAGAGAAGGGGTGAGGGACACCCCTTTTCTCATTTAAATAAGACAGATGCGTAGATCGGCACATATCAGCGAATCCGCCAGGCTGAAAGTCGGATGCGTCACTTAAAATTAGCGCCATGGTTGCTGTCAGGCCTATAAATTATCATCCTCATTTATTCCACATCTCATCCATTTTACCAGGAACCACAACCCAAACATCATCCAGTCATTCCAGCAGCATAGTTACTTCCACAAAGGGGATAGTAAGTTAATTCAAACAAACAACTAAATTGTGATTTTTTTTAATTTTGATCTTCATATTTTTGTTTTATTTCATTAAAAGCAAATTCATTTTTGTTTATAAAGACCATTGTACTTTTCAAGTTCTAAGCAGTTTCTAATGAGACCAAGCAAAATGGCTACCCCCTGTGGCCTCCTTTCAGAAAACTTGCTTATTATAGCAATGCAGAAGAAAATTGCAACTATGCATAACAAGAAAAATTGATAGCTGGAAACTGAAAGCATTCAAAATAACTTATTTTAGTGGCCATGATCTTCTAGTATCATGTGGATATAGCAAAGTACTGTCATAAATAGGTTGCATGTTCATCGCTGCCTTGCAAATTAAGAATCGTACAGTTAAGCTAAGGTGAGCGAGCATACTGTAATACATCAAAACATACTTGTCCTTGCACTTTGTGTTGACACATCACCACATTGTCTCTACAGAGAGTCTGCAATTGCTTACTTAGGGCTCCATTAATGACCTATGCTTCAAAGGGAGCCCTACAGGATTTCTTTGTATGGCAAGAGGTGTGCAAATTTTACTAGCTATAAATTGGTAACTATTCAATTCCATCTCCACTTCTTGTGGGGTTTTCTTTATTTATTCTCTATTTTATTTTATTTACTTTTATTTAAAATGTTTAGTGAGTTTTTATGTTGCTATTTTTATTGATTTAATGATTTAAAGGAGTGAAAGATTAAATAAAATGAGTGAACAAAGGTAAACATATGCCATGCTTATGATAGACATTTTTATTTTATACATGTTTACATTAGCTGTTTTTTACATTAGCTGTATTGCCAATAAAGTAATATGTTTATGCTTTTCTTGTGTATATAGGTTTTCTTTTGCCACTGACATTGCACATGGCATGGCATATCTGCATCAGCATAAAATATACCATTCACGGCTTAAATCCACAAACTGCGTGATTGATGATCGATGGGTTTGTAAAGTCACCGGTATGTTAAATGTTTAATAGACAAAAAAGCTAAACTTCAAAAATCATTCACATTGATTTCCCTAAAGGGAACTTATATGTAAGTTTCATTTCTTATGAGAAAAATGGTTTCTTGTTAAACTATAAGCAGCACACAACCAGAACAGAACAGTAATAAAGGTTTTCCATACCGTCCAAGGCTCTATTTTATCATATCTGTTCATCAGACATTGTTCTATAGTTTAATCTGTAAAATTAATATATTCAAAAAATACAGTCATACTATGCAATGTCCTTTTACTCAATAAAGCAAGATTGTTGCAAGATTGAGTACACTCTAAAGCTGTCCATACACTATGCAATAAATTGTTCTAGTTGACCAGCTTTAGTCAAGAGTGGGCAAAACCATATTGAATTGCAGGGGAGGTAAATTGAATTAGTTGCTATCAGTATTACAGGTGAGAGATGATGTTTCCAGCCCAAGTGTAATAACTGTGTAACAGTAACACTGGTCAGTATCTGTGTGCAACATGCAAAAATAAAGTATTCTCCCTGCATGCACACACTGACATTCATTTAACCTCCCCTGCAATTCAACATGGTTTTACCCACTCTTGACTAAAGCTGGTGGATTGGAACAATTTATTGCATAGTGTATGGCGAGCTTAACACAATATTGTTCCAATCACTTATTTATCAATTGATTGGAAAAATAATCATGTGAAACATCTGTGAGTACCAAGCTTAAGAAGAGAGTGTTATTTTTGGAAAAGTACTGTGTATTAGTACACAGTACAGATGTAGGTGGAAAGGGTCATGAATAAAGGCTAAAGGGTGGAGAGGGAGTAATATACTCTATGTAGATAATCTTTGATTGAATATGGCTAGGACTAATTGCTATCAACAAGAAATTCCAACAGCCCTTTCTGCTTTCCAACTTCACCATTAAATTGGTTCTAATAAATTAAATAAGAGTGCATTACAGGGGCTATTATAAGGGTCGATAAAACAGTTAAATGGGAAGGGGGGTTCACACCTGTCTCCATCTGCAACATGTATAGTGTANTCAATGGCTGAGATGCAAATGCTGGACAGTCCACAGATACATGTGCAGAACAGCTAAACACACACGAAAAAGCAGCAGTCAACAAAATAAAAAGTCCTGTCTCTAAAATAAGTATATAGTATAATATGTAGGGCACATGTAAAGTAAGCACTTTTGGAATATTGCTCTATTATTAAGATCATAGCAAAATATGGTAAATAAATGTTAAAGGTATGTAGTATATATTCTGTATACAAGCACTAGCTGCTAGAAAGGCATGAGGGGTAAGAATCATTTCTTTATCACGGTCACATGGAACATGCCAACTTGATAAAGTCATTATTAAAAATCTGTATTGTCCTTATTTCTTCTATGTGAAATAGTGTGTACTGACGTTACTGACTGATGTTTCATTGGGTGATTTTATATTCCGTCCTAGATTATGGTTTGGAAAATTTCCGAAAAACTACTTCTGTGGATGACCATCCTGTTCAGGTTTACATACCGCCAGAGACTCAGTCTGTCTCANGCCAGGAGAAAAAGGCAGCAGCTAACATGAGCAGGTGAATCGTGTACTGTCTAAGGAAATCATTATTACATTAAATCATATACTGTATGCGCATGAGTAATGTGATTTTGCTCGCAATTATTATTGTCTCTTGCAACTACTGAACGTGACTCAGAGACCAGGAACCACGCTGACAATTCTGTTTTATTAAGTCCTTCACCTGTGTTCTCTTGAGGAGCACTAGAAAAGGATATAGAGAATGTATGTGTAAAATCTGGATGTCTTCTAACTAGAGGAATCTATGATAAGGTATATGTAGTAAGATGGACCACTAAGGGGAATTTCAGACCCCGGTACAGCAATTTCCTGGTCCCCACTGTTTCTAGCCTTCACCGTGCTTCACATAATACATTATGCCTACTGTACTTCTCTCTCACACACACAGTGTACCCCATAATTTATTCGTCCTGTTTCTCACTTTCTCACACACAGTGCACCCCATAATACATTCGCTGCCTTTATCAGTTTTTTTTAAATAAAAATATTTTTGTTGATTTGCATGAAACTAATCCCTTTATAAATTATAAAAGACATATTGTATTTTATTTGACAGTCNCCCCCATAAGAGAGTTGGTCACATGACATCAAAATATGTCCTATGGCCCACTTTGTTGTACCATCTATCACACGACACTCCCTGGAACCTCCTTATCCCAAGGAAAAATAAAAAAGAGAACACAGGCGTTCCTACATGCATGCAAACCTTGGCTCAATTCACTGTTGGCGGTAGTTTTATGCCAGATAGCTTGCCATTTTTCATTTACATGACATTACTATTAATATTACTGTTAATATTTAAGAGCAGCCTCGCCATTTCACCTCGATTAAAATCACAGTAAGTAATGAATAATGTTTCAGGTTCAATAGTATTTACCCATACTAACTATGTAGACTGTATTAAGGGTTTAGTTACACGTTGGCAAGGTTTTCTTCAAGATATTAAATTGTGTTATTACATTGGGGCACTATGACAACCATATATTGAAATATTGGTAGGTTGGTAGGTCACAGGTCATTACAGGGATTTACTTGGGAACCTTTTATAAAGAATATAAGCATATGCTATAGATTTACTTTTGAAGTTTGCAAATGACTTTCTCTGTTTACGGATGACATGTACACAGTTATTTTGTTGAGATTTATAGGGTGACATTCTGCTTGCCAACACAAAAAATNAAACGTACTTTGAATAAATATAATGAATAGTTTTAATATTCTCTTTTACAGTTATGCGGTTATTTTACTTGAGATTGCAATCAGAAATGATCCAGCATCGGTAAGAAATGTATAATTCATTGACCTTAAACTAACACTTTTTTTTTTCAAGTGTAAATGTTACAGAATTTGCACTACACAGATAAATGGAGGAATATACAGGGAGAGCTTTCTGAACATGCAGACAGAGGGACGTCCATCTTGTTAAGTTCATTAAGCTTAGTTTTTCCTTGCACATCCGCTTGTTTTCCAGGCTGGTGCGCAGCTCTTGATCAGGCCCTGGGAGTCAGTTNCAAAATTAAAGGTGTTGTCCCCTGGATGGACAATTAACTGTCTCTTAAACTTACAGCCAGCTTACACTATGTCAGCTCCGGCATTGCTGCCTCCCACACACTCGCGTTCCTCCAGACCGCGACCAGCTCCACAGAAGTCTCCAGANTCTCTCTCCAGAGTCTCAATGAAGTATGATCGGTGTTAACCGAAATACGTTGCTGCTTCTCACGCCACCATTAACCAACTCCTCTGTTGCGCATCATCAACTAACATAACTGACACAAGTTCTAGAAACTTTTCTCTCCTCAACCGATCAGGAGCTAGAGGGGTCAAAGGTATTTTTACACTGTCACACAGTATAGTCACTTGGATGTATTCAATAAAGGTGTTACTGGGGTATCACACCCGGCCTATAGAAAGATGGATGCTTAGTACCCATAGCTGTAAACTACTCTACACTCTCTGCACCTACTGTGCGCAAAACAACTCAAATTAAGAAAGTCTGGATCCAGTCCCATAGCCTTATACTGACTTTCAATTTCCATTTAAGTTCTGGGAGAGTTTCTGCGCTGCCTTTGGAGTGAGTGTTAAACTGTTTTCTTTTCATACCTGAAAGGAACAATACTTTTAATGTTACTTCAACATAATTGGGTTTCTTTTAGTCCCTTTTGTGCCAATTTAGGATGACATTAAACATNTATTACTGATTTTCCAGTTTACTCAAATATACAACCTATTACTGTTAGAATCTCCTTGTTACATGAAGCATAATAGAAGCTGATTGAAGCTTTGAGAGATGCTCGAGAACATTATAAACAATATGCTNAAAGACATTGCAACACAACAATCTATACCTACTCTAACTTTGCCAAAAGTTTATTGGACCTTTTAAATNTATATACCAGATAATATCTCAGTTATAGACCATTCTGTGTTTTATTATTTAATACATAAGCCATATCCTTGTCAAATATAACTCTCCCACCACCAGTCATTGTTGAAATGGAGGAAGAATAATCTGTTGAGATGTTCCTGTTCATGTTCCTGGATAGAGAAATGAGCTCCAGTATCTGGTGAAAAGGGACATGACTGAGAAAAAATGATGGTAGCCAGAGGAAAATATGTTCCTAGTCCGACTAGAGTTTTTCATCAGAGCTACCCAAATTAAACAGTTCCTGACATTTCCAGATGCTTTTTTGTAAGGAGGGTGTACTACATCTAGGAATACTACTTCTGGGCCTATATTTGCTATGAAGGGAGACTACAGGGAGATTGAAAAGTGGGGATGTTAACCATAGCAACCGATCAGATTCATGCTCTCAATTTCATTGGAGAATGTGAGCTTAAATCTTATGGTTGCTAAGGGCAACATCCCTACTTCTCATACTTCCTGCAATCTCCCTGCTTAGTAAATCTAGGCACTGGGCCTAAATAAAGCTGCGAGATTGAAAAAGTGGNGATGTGGCATAGCAACAAATGCTATCTCCAGGGCCTAGTAAATTTAGATATTTGCAAAACACAAAGACAAGTACAAGGACAAGTACTTTTTGTACTTTGTTACCCTGTTTTCTGAAAGTAGTTCTGGTCAGTGCATAATTGAGCATTTGTGTATAGCACAATAAGATGAAGGCCTAAATTCACTAAGCAGGGAGATTGCAGGAAGATTGCAAAGTGGGGATGTTGCCTGTAGCAACCAATAAGATTCAAGATCACATTCTCCAGTATGTAAAATGAAACTGAGAGCTTGAATCGGATTGGTTGCTATGGGCAACATCCCTACTTTNCAATGTCCCTGCAATCTCCCTGCTTAGTAAATTTAGGCCGATGTGTTTGTTTATTGCAAATGTAATGTATATGTGTGCTAGGTTATGTTCCTTTTAAATTCAATCATATTCAATAATGAACAAAATAAGTTGCCTTGGTTTAGATGTAAAATACAATAAATGTGCAGTANTGTCAGCTTCATATATATTAAAATTCAGATTGCAGAGATTGGGGTATAACACTGATAGAACAACAGACACACATAGGCAAACAAGCCGCTATAAGGATAAATGGTATAAATAGATACTGGTCACTTTTGAAAAATGTNTAATGGCATATGGTGACAGGGAAACGCGTGAGGAAGCTGGATTAAGAGGATTTGTTGGAGGTGCTTGCATGTCATTTGCAGGATGAGAAGATGAAAATGTATATGTGAAGTATTTCTTTCTTATTCAATTTACTATCTAGAAAGATGACAACAGATCAGCAGAGTACTGCTGCCTTCCTTTACCAGAGTTAATTAAAGGGAAAGCAGACAATGCCTGTCCATGCCCAACAGAATATGTGGAGGTAAGTCATGATACATTCTGAGCAAAACATCTTGTTGACTACGATGCAATGAATTATAAGAGAGAGTTTCCATGTATCCATCTTACCAAGATTATTTATCCATACACATGGGAAATCAGAAAACAATTGTTGCTAAACCAAAGGTGCATGACTGCACAATAATATTTTATATTTCAGTAAATGTTTCTTCCATATGCTCCACTGTCTTATGAAGTGTCATTTAGACAGAGCCATATATTTCTATAAGAAATATTAACACAGGAATGTGAGTTCAA
>JABWIB010001268.1:33186-49217 GCA_016617825.1 Platyplectrum ornatum
CCATCCTGGATGAGATGCACTACCTGAGCCACTTGTGTGGGTTGTAGACTTCATTTCATGCATAAGTACCGCTAGCATTCAAAAGTGACTAGATCATCAGCCAGAAAGCATAGGAACTGAGAAGTGGTCTGTGGTCACCACTTGCAGAACCACTCCTTTATTGGGGGTGTCTTGCTAATTGCCTATAATTTCCACCTGCTGTCTATTCCATTTGCAGAACTGCATGTGAAATTTATTGTCACTCAGTCTTGCTTCCTAATTGGATCTGATTTAGTTCTGGAATTTGTTTAGACCTGAATTAATATATTCCAGAGCCAATTCAAAGCAGTTGATATATTTTTCAATGTACAGGATGCAAAAGACCTCTATGGGCTGTATACAGACTAGTAGGTGTACAACCCAAAGTTAGAAATTGTGCTTAAGCACTATATACAGGATCTTTAAAGATCATTCTTTCACAAAGTTTGTGTGTAAACATTGTGGGTGGGGATAGGGAGTCTAATAGTACAGTAAGGGCTTGCTTTAGCCTCGTGTATTATCCAGGTTTCCGCACCACCCTGATTTTAAGTATGGTGCAAAAACCTTAAGGTAGAGTCTCTATGTGGATTCTCCTAGGGACACAGGGAGTGATCAGTGTTACCAGAACGCTGTATCTAGTTGGATACTGTGCTATGGGTAATCTGACCCATAGTAGAAAATTTGACAATCGCAATTGGTTTACTGCTAAGTNCAATGGCCCCCACAAACACAACGAAAACTGGGAAAGCTTCATAATAAGATATTAAAGCTGTGGCATGCTGAATTTATTTCATTTCAAATATTCTTAAAAAAAAAACTTAAAAATAAATTAAAAAACAACTCAGAATTGGAATGTGCAGAAGGTTAACAGTCCTTTGTGTGAATTGGACTGAGATGGCTGTGTTAAACTATGCAGCAACATTTGTGAACTCGCTAGATCAGAGTAATCTTAAACATGGAACACACAACATGGAGACGNCGTTATTCTATTTACAGAATAAAATTGTCTATTTTACTGATTTTACAATGCTGTCTAACAGTAACACAAATAAAAGCAAACTCATTTAGTATTTAGAATAAAATGTTACAGGCAAGTGTATATAATATATAGGTTGATTTCTATCAATGTACTGCGTGGAACACGCTGGAATCTATTATAAATCACCATTCTGCAATGAGATCATCTAATACTAAGCAATAAAAGTGCAGTTGCATAGACTATCAAATAGATAACAGACAATAATTTCTCAATACAGTTTGAAAAGATAAAAAAATCCTGACAGCTTAGTAATTCTAAACTCAGTGAGAATCAAAAATCCATACCTGTGACATTTGTGGGCGNACATTTATTTCACTCAAGTTGACTATATGAGGCATGAGATTATTAAGAAGCTGGCAGAGTAAGACTCCATCCCGTAGTGCTTGAGCCAGGTCACACACTTGNGCCGTGTCCAATATCACACGATGATTAGGAGGAAGCACACGACAATCAATCAGCCATCGAGCACACTGTCTCCACAGCTCCATCTCCACCTCTGTGCCCAAATAGGTGGGATAGAGGAAAGAAAAGGAACAGGACAAAGCAAATAAAGAGACAGAAGATGAAACCTATATGGATAGGTGGGGACAGTGGCTTCTGGAGATCTGCAGGTTGTAGGGACGTGGTATGTGGCAGACAGTCTTGTAGGTCTCTCTTGTAGATACTTCCGGTGTCTAATGAGGAAGAAACTAACTTTACTTCCTCTTCTGCAACTGACATGTTCAGTGTGTATCGTGTGCCTGCATCATGGGTAGGCTGTGCTTGCTCATAAAGTTTGTAGCTTGGTATGTNAGGTGTTCTGAATTTAAGTCTTTTACGTGGTTTTTTTTTTGTGACAAGGAACAAAAATAAGCAGTTTGGTATTAAAACGCAGCACTGCTAAACTTGTTAGACAGTATTCACAATATANCTCTGTAATATAATATAACTGTAAAGATAAGTATTTTGCTCTTGGCAAGTCCTATGTGCCACCATGCCAAAGAAAACTACTCTCTAAGAAAGGATTGCTTTAATTTGTGTTAAACGATATAAAACATCTAAACAAAATGATGTTAAACNTTAAACTTTAAAAGCATTGTCATTTTATGAAATATTTTGAGAATACAGCAACCTGTGATTATTCCCATCAAATACACTGGATCAGACCATAACAAGAAAACATCAGAAAAACTGTGAATTTGCTATGATAGGTAACACAGACTACGCAGTGATGGTGATTTCTTTTTATTCTTAAAGATGTCCAGGTTTAAAAAGATTGTATAATAAAATAATATTATTAGTTGTGTTACTAGATGGTAAAACAGGTAATGTGGCTGTAGCCATAATGTTTCAGTGTAGAACATGAAGATGCTTTCCAAATACATTTTTATATTTTTGCCTTTGTTCTTCCTATAACAGAAGACAAATGACACAAATAATACCCAGGTTTGTTACTGCAAGCAATTTTAATACAAAAAGTGTTGTTTTTTTAACAGTTCATTGGTACAGCATCAACTTCTGTTGCAAACGAATTCAGAAAAATCACACAGCAGCCTGGTTAGAACCGGATGTAATGACATTCCCACTCCACAGGCTCCGTCTGTTGGGTTGAACCAGCATACAAGCATAAGGAAGGATTTGTGCTGGAGAGTCCCATATAATGGACGCACAACTGTGTTTGTCTACAGAAATTAACATTTCACACATATTCTAAGTGGAATGACATTAAATAATAAATAAGAAATTCCTATGCAGATAAATAAAACAAATGTAGTATACAATTAGAAAATCAGGTGAATCTGGGATGAGTGCAAAATGGCTGTGGAGAGGCATTTACTAATGTATGCTGCACCATNATTTGGAGTTTAATGTTGTGCAGATTGCTGCTTGCAAATATCACATGATTATTTATACGTATCATTGGCAGTTGCTATAAGTGACTTGATCTGTATGGTATGGTAAAAGCAGAATGTGCAAGTGCAGTCAAAGTAGGAATCTTATTAAACAAAATCTTGTGTCAGTATCTAAGCCCTCTGCAGTTTAATAAAGTATTGTCATATACAAAACAGAGGATATCCCTAAAAGTGTAGTAGTGTTTCCTTAGGATATGAACCCTAAAAAAAGGGTCCCATACCCTGCAGTCAGAGCATAAGCTATCTACTCTCCTGTTTTTCACTCCATCGTTCTACGAGTGTCCCTGAATCTTCCCAGGAATTCACACAAGGCTTTGTATCTACAGAAATATTCACATGGAAGTAGTAACATACAAAACCAAAAGAAACAGATAAGGCAGGTATAAACATATTTCTTGTTTACATGTATAGACTATAGAAATTTCTCCACCTAGAGAATTAGCGTACATCCAGATGTACAGTACATGATAGAAAATTTCTGCCCAGTTACGGCAGCTGTTTGCATTTGTGCTGGACATTTGCTTAGATTAGGACTATCTCTTGGTGCCGGTTGTTTTAGGAGTGCTGGCAGTTTTCTTGGACATGGTAGGGATTTTGGAAGGTTTAGACAGTCCTCTGCGGGATGGTCCCCCAGCAGCGCTACTCTCTGAGGTATCTGAACAAGCGGACTGTGTTTCTAGAAGGTCGAAGTCCGAAGCGTCGCTTCCCCTGCGGCTGCTGGCGCGGCTTCCAGTGCGGCTCCCAGCACGACTGCTGCTTTTCTTAGGATCTAAAATAGAAATACCAGTTAGCACCAAAAACCAGATTGAATTGTCGTCGCCCATCTCCATGTGACCACATGTAAATATTTCATTGAATTTTACAGATGTCACTACTACAAAGGTTTCATTTGTGTTTAATGCTCCTGATACAACTGCACATACAATTGGTGCTGGACTACATGAGTGTTACTCACCGGGTCGGTTTGCTTTGGCACCAGAAGGAGTGGAAGTAGACATATCTCCAGTGAGNGAAGAGCGACTTGTGTGGATGGCGGCTTTCTTCATTTTACTACTTTGAGCCGGTGTTACCTTTAAAAAAAAAAAGTCCAAAAACAAATGTTTACACCAACAATAGAAAGCAAATGTCACAGTAGCAGAATTACAAAAAATCTTTTATTTTATAGATATGGTTTTTTTCTTCTTTGCTATGCTGTGTTTTTGTCTGCAGGAAAATATAGATTTAGAGATTTACAACATGCACTAGAAACTGAGTTTATAAATTAACTTATAGGCAAGTTTGCCAAAGTAACAGCCAGTGATTTGAACAATCACGGATTTATGTGGAATAACTTNAGATTAAAAATTCAGACAGTATTGTAATAAACTAACATGTACTGATTAGTGGTACTAATGCTGCCACACAGGCTGCAATCCAGCAATTCTGGTCCATAAAACCACAGCCTGAATTAGTAGCGTTGTTCCCAGTTCAGGCTGTGCACCATCTAGAAGAGTTACTGGGTTACAGGGTCTGTAGGGCTTCCAAGCATGTTAGAAAACATGGTTAAAAGAGAATGGTTGCAATCAACCTTTCTTTTCCAGCAGTTCCCAATGCTTGTCAATCAAAATTGTGTCATAATTGAAAATCACAGCATGAGTGGTCAGCATGAATAGATGGTAGATGTAAATAGTGAATTCTAACCACAAGGATGTAGGAATCAATGCATTGGAATTTTCAATTATNAAAAGTTTACAAACTAATAAACTAAAACTAATTAAAATACTGTTTGTTAAACTTAAAATAAAGCCTTTTAGAGCCTAGTTTCTGGAATAGCTTAAAAAATCTTAATTCTATAGTGGTGTGCTCATAAATAAATCATATTAAAGATTATAAATACAAAGATTATTGTATATTTATTCATTTTCAAGTATTGCTAAGCAGATGGAGGTATTTAATGGTAAAGTTCAATAAAAGCCAGTGTTGTGTTACATGACCATAACGCACAAAGGTGAATGAGCATGCATAAATCTTAACAATAACATATTTCTTTTGATATTTAGACTGACACCAAACTGTGAGAATTAAGATTTAGGAATTGTAAAAAACGGAGAAATTACAAATCATGCAACCATGACCAGTAGAAGATCCAGGTTATTTCAGAAGACAGAAAGTTTTTTGTTTAATTGAGTGCTCATTTCAACATGCCTTCAATCCATATGAAAAGGAAAACCAATCAGAAGAGGGAAAATCAAGGTATCTGGATTAATATGCAGAAAAGCAAAGGATTTATCATCCATTTACAGGGCAATCATTAGTTCAATTTTGGAAAACCTGATGGTGAAATAAAGTGTTAGCAGGAAAATGGCTAATGAAAGGGAAAGGGGTTGTGTCTCCTAGACAGGAGGACCATACTCTACCTCACACGATGGGATCTGGTAGTCTGAGTATTCGGAGCCCCTAGAGGGCGTGCCAGCCTTGCTGTTTACAAGCCAGGGCTTCTCGTAACAGCGAAATGGCTGTTGTGGAGTCTGCGAGAGGGGCAAGTGCACAGAGGGAAAGTGGATTGGGAAATGAGTGAAGATGAAGAAGGGAAATGAATTGGCACAAAAAATACAAACAAAGCAAAGTTCAAACAAAGAAAATCTTTTGAAAACAAATGTGTTGAGCAAACACCCTGATCGTAAAGGTGTCCATATACATACACAATAAGGGATTGATGATGCATACATATGCATCCATTTTTAAAAGACCACCACCTAGTGTTCTTAATGAGTGATATGTACTTGCAACGGGGTGGGGAAGATACAGATGGGTATGATTAAAAGTGTCACTACAGCGCAGGTTTCTTCTTATCACCATAAGATACATTATTTGTGTGCAACATGGCCAAAGCCCACATTGTCAGGCCCCCCCAACATGGGGTATGTGTAAAGGTCATCAAGACACAAATGTAGTGTGAATTAGATGTTTGCATATACTAAAACCAGAGTTGGATACATGA
This sequence comes from Platyplectrum ornatum, assembly GCA_016617825.1. NCBI lineage: Eukaryota > Metazoa > Chordata > Amphibia > Anura > Limnodynastidae > Platyplectrum > Platyplectrum ornatum. The sequence goes on from JABWIB010001268.1 coordinate 39,116, forward strand.
CGCCACAATACTTCCTCAGTCATTTTGCATTCCAGCAAATATTGTACAAAATACAACTCATACAAAAGGAGTAAAACACTGCTCTAAACCCCTAATACTATAGCTCCTCATATGCTTATCTCTCTAGGCCATACATTAATAATCCATACCTTTGAACCGCTGGCAGGAGTGGCAGGTGATGATGGGACGGATGTACAGCTGTGGTTACTCTGGCTGGCACTGGAACTGGACCTCGTGGGAGAGGCAGTTCTGGAAGACGGCTTAGACCTTCGCCCTCGTGACCTGAATGGGGTCATGCCCTGAGAAACCCCTTCTGGCAGGATGAACTTCTCTCGTAACTCTAGATTTGTTCTTCCCCTTGCTGTTTGAAAAATAAAAAAATGGAAATAAGTTAATATGCCCTTTATGTACTTTACATACTATTTATTGTAAGCGTAGGCTTAGTCAAATGAAGAGTTATTAATAAGCTACAGCTAGCAAACACAATAATATTAATTGTAAAAGCAAAACAGAAGTCACAAACATATTAATACGAGTACAGACATAGTTGCAGTGATTTATCATTATTATAAAATCACAAAAAACAAACATTAGTAAATGTCAACATATAAAGGGGCACAGGAAAAGATGAATGGGAACAGCCCTATGTTTTGTAAAAGTAATTACTTGCTTAAGGTGCTTGCTGGTACATTATCACAAATAGGTATTTTCTTATATGATAGATAGAGGTATGTGTCCCTCTGAATTGTTAGAAGGCCATACAATATGAACCATACCAAGGTAAAGTGACTTTGTCACTATGCACTTTACATGGGTGAAATATTGTAATAGGTGAACACAAAAGCATTTAGGACATCACATTCTTAGGAAAGATCACCAACAAAACAACAAAAAAACAACACATTTACTAAATAAGCAAAATATGTTTCTCTGACAAAAATCAGTAAAAGACATATACAGTGTAGAAGGCAGCATTTCTGTAGAGGGTTCTANACAACACAGCGCACTCTGTTCACTTTGAAAAGGTTTTGCTGGTTAAAAGGGTAAGCACTTCTACAAAGCAAAAGCATTTACCGAAACCTATGGAAGAGATGGAATCGATTCTCTTTAATTTATTCCCTGGATGGTGAACTAAGGAGAATAAAAGAGGTGCAGAGGGGAGAAAGGAATAAAAAAATAAAGCATGCAAATCAAACTGCTAGTCCAGGCATTACTTCTAATTAATAGTACATCAGGATTACATGGAAAACGGATGACACTCCACAGAGGGCCAATCATGCAGCACTGTTACCATGTTATGAAAGTATAAGCTGCTAAACACCAGACCTTAAATAAGGACAACATGCAACACCATATGTAAAGTAACAAAACTGAATAAAAAAAAACTACACACAAAATGAATCACAAAACTGAATTTAATACTAAATATGGTAAAATAAGGTTTAATGCTACTGTCCCTATTTGCAAAGCTTTGTGCACCTGAAAATGCTTTGCTCCCTGGAGGATGCCAAGATGGAAGGTTCCCAGCAGACTGCTAGTTATTAGTTGTTTCACATACAGGTGTTTATTCCTCCCATAACTGTCATTCCTAAAGCTGTATTAGAAGTTCATCTGTAGATATCATTTTATCTCTAATGCAGTTACAATGGAATTCCCTAGACGAGTCTAGAAAGTAACACAAGCTGAACAGGTCTGTCATGTCAAGCTAACTGCATAAGTTTTTCTAGCAAGACAGGGACATGCAAAGNATAAGTCTAATGCTGGCCATACACCTGTCAGATATTNGATGTGACAATTCGATGNATGCTACCCCGGTTGCAGGATAGCAGTATGTGCATATTTTAGCTCCATTTGTGCTAAAAAATAATATATCTCCTTTCTGTCCTGTAAATGTGTTTTGGGTGGTAGTACCTTTATCTATGATGTCTATGATTGTTTGTACGGGCAAAGTTGCTTCTAGATAATGTTGCTTTATTCCTGTACTGACCTCTTCTCTCTACTCTCCTGATTTCTACCTGAACCTGGTCACATCCTCCCCCTCGTATCTCCCATGTAATTTATTGTATTGTACCCTACCCTCTATGTTAATACTCTGTACTCCCATGTTACGTATGTATTGTTTTCTGTACGGTGCTGCAGAAACTATGCGGAGCCCTATAAATAAATGTAAATGTGTTTTGCATTAATATAACAGTAATTAATTTATAGATAATAAAATACTACAAATTCCTGTGCCAAAAGTTTAACACACATGATAAAAATGTATTGCCAGTGTTCTAATTTGTATAGATAAATCAGGATATTCTTACCTCGGCAAGGATCGTTCTTCACCAAAAATTCATCAAGAGCCATCCATCCTCCACCAACACGAACCATCACNGTGCTGCGCAGTATACGCACCAAACGCAACTGCTGAGAGTCACCAAACTGTGGAACNCATATAACTGGTTACTGACAGGCCACATATATAGTTGCAAGTTAAGCCACCCATATGCCACTTCTTACATATATAAAGAGATATATGTATCAATATGTGTGTGATCATAGATCCATCAGTAAAGGTAAATCTATGTGTGCACAAACACATATTAACCAAGCAAGAAATCTTGTGTCCATCCCAGAATCTCAAATTATAAAATTAGAACACAAGATTCAATTCAATTGCAAAGCAGAACATAACAAATCAACAAGTCCCAAAACCTGATTTTATGATTAGTTATGGAAATGGATGTTAGTCTTCCCACATCAACANTGCACCGGTTAAATCATTCCTGTTTCTTGATTATGGCAAAATGATGTCTGGTTACATGTACAAGCAGCGGTCAGGTTGTTGGGCTCCTGTAATCTCTAATGACGGAGAGATTTAATTTAGTACAACTGACCCACTGTCAGTGTAAACAGAACAGTTGATTTCATTTGTTTTTAAAAAGGAATTTTCACAAGAAGATCCCAACCAGCCTTTAGCTGCAATAATTACCATGGACTATGTGTAGCTATACTAAACCCAAACCATTAGAGTATTAAGGCCGTTGTTCAGTCAGATACAGTAAGGCACATCCACAAGTAGCGTGGTNGGTTTGTTATATGAGTGAGGAAACATCTCTTAATGAGAATAGTGATTGTAGGAATTCACAGCAATAAGGAGAGAAGAATTTAGTAAGCAAGCATGTGAATCTCATGTAAGCAGATGCAGCATCAGTGTGCACTGTACCTGGTTCCCTAGGAAGAACTACACGAAAGCACAAGGAAAAAGAGAGAAAATGCTTTAGTTTAACAAACTAGAAAAAAAACACAGGATAATACATATAATAGCGCAACAAACAACGTAGTACATGAGCTAAATTGGTCAAATTAATTTTGACAACATAAAACACTAGTTTATTTGTCTAAACAATCTATGCCAATACACTGTGTAAATTTCTACAGTTTCATTACTTTTCACCTGACACTTCCATGTTAATTTATAGACGTAAACAAATGTAATAACTCAGGTCTGAAACCCTAGTGATGACTAAGTTTGGTCAGACNGTGGTCATGTTTTTAGTAAATGCCTTGAAAATAGTAAATTGANGGGTTACTTACTCTGTATTTATTCTCTCCAATCTGTTCCACTTGGAATCGTTTTGCACACTTGCACTGTGCCACTTGCCTGGTGACCTATTAAGAGATAGATCANATAGCTTAACACTGAATTTGCAAGTCACTTGGAATATGAAGGCCTGTGTAAAAGGAATTTACTGCATTACCTCATCCTCAATCTTATCTGCATCAGTGGTCGGCCGGTATGCATCTTTGTTAGGATGAAGGGCGGCTACAAACTCATAGTAATCTATGTATCCATCACCATCCTGGTCAAAGATGTCAGCTACAGCTGTCATTTCAAGTTTTGTAGTTGGAAATTCTGTGAAAGACATAATGCATTGGGAATATTAGAATGGGAGACTGGAGCAATGGCTGTACATTGTAAATTATGTCCTGTAACTTACTGGAGGCCAATATTCCATCAATGAACTCTTGTCTCGTAATTTTGCCATCTTGGTCTTTATCTATCCTTCGGAAAAAATCCATTACTCTGGACTTTTTGTGATTCATCCAACGCATGTACTTCTTCCTCCAAATGTCAAAATCAAAGTTGGCGAACTCTTTTAGCTGTAAGATAAAACCATACATTCATTTCATGCCACCATGATATGGGCGTTATGACAGCTGAAAACTGAAAATGCCAGGTGCATACACAGCAGATCATTTCATCATACCTCTTCCAATCTATCTAGTGCATCATTGAGTTTCCTTTGTCTCTCCAAGGCAAGTAGCCAAACCTGCTGCCAACGTGCAGATAGCTGATTGATTCTTGGGTTCTTGGTCTCNGATTGCGATGGGAGTTGAAAGACAGGTGGGGTGGACTGCACCATACTTTTCCCTGGAAGTAAAGCAATCAGAAAAGAAAGCTGATCAGAAAAAAATTTTTATTTAACATATAATGTCCTACAAAGTACAAAATGTTCTCCAACATTGACATGGCAAACGTCATATTCAAATGCATAGTGTACTCTAAATTCAAGGACCACAACAGCAAAATCAGATGATGAAACTTACTGTTTCGAGTCTTGTCATTAAATGAGGCATGATTGGTATCTGTTGTCTTCCTCTTATATGTCTTTGTTACTCTATCAACATCTGGCTGCTTTTGAGTCATTTCCTCCATAAATACCTGCAAATACAGAGCACCAAGCCAGTAAGCAAAGGCAGGTTTGAGTCTTATTTGAACTTATACTTTGTTAATGTAAAAATGATGAGTAAAGCATTTCGCAGTATGCATTAAACTAGTCTGGAGGGCCAATCCTGGAAATCTTACCTGATGTTCAGAGATCAGAGCCTTGACCTGATCAATGTTTTGAGGCATGGGATCCTGGTCCCTTTGAATTAATGTGGTCTCTGCCCATTGGATCCAAGACAGCAACTCATCAAGAAGGTCAGAATTGGCTAAAAGCTCAGAGAGGGCAGCTTGCAACCTCTGTTGGTGTTGGTTCCCCCAAGTCAGCACCTTAAGGCAGAGCAGGAATTAGTTTGTCTTTATGTATTAATGAAAAGGTCTCAGGTTTAGTAAACATAACAATTGTATTTTAATGGACTGTAAATAACTATTGATATCTGTTTGCAGGGATGTAAATTTAATGACTAATGAATATTTCTGCCATACCTCCTCAAATCGTGCTCGTATTATGGTGATCCAGTGTTTGACAGTCGTGATACAATCTGGATGGCACATGGTCAAAATTCCTTCTCCCATACTGACTGCAGTGTTGACATCTACTTGTTTCTCTTCCACTTTCTTCATAAACTCCTAAGGAAGTAAAGCGCAAAGTTTCATGTGAAACTAAGGATAAGCAATATTAAACTTGAATGAATTAAATTTGACTTGAATCAGACTTTCAGTTTCACACCTTATGAACATCAATGAGTGACTGCAGGGCCTCTGCATCATCGGGTAGAGCCCCTCGAAATCGTAAAGTCTGTTCAGCCTCAGAGAGCCACTCCAACAGCATGTGGACAGTACTACGGAACTCTTCTGCCTGTAATGGAAGTCCTGTATTTAAATAATACATTCTACGAGGCAAATGCACATTTTAAAAATGCATATATGTGGAATTTATAAAATATTTCCAGGGTTAGCCTAAACAACATTCACCTGTTTCAGAGCCTGCTCCAGACGGGTCTGTTTGGACACTGATAACTTGCAGACAGTATCCCACCTTGTGCTAAGCTCTTGGAGTTGTACCTTTACCCATGTAGTATCTTCCCTACTGCTATCTAGCAGCTCCCGAGCAGATCGTTTCAGAGCTTGAACGCTGCTGGTTCTCTTTCCAAGCTCTTTCTGGAAGACCTGAGAAAAGTCAGGGAAATGTCAATGTCAATGCATAATTACATTACAATGACTAATTTTAGAATAATCTAATCATTTTCTTACTTTATGAGCATCCATCAGGTTCATGACAAGATCTAAGTCTCCATGTACAGGCTGGTCTTCTGCCAGCTGAGGCTCTACCTTATAAAGCCAATCAACAAGTGCCTGCAGAGCATCCATAAACTGACCAGAGAACAGCAAAGCTTCTTCCAGTTTATGCTGCCTAAAAAGATAACACCATGAAAACTTTCAGAATCAATATTCCCAATGCACACCAGTCATTTATAGATGTGTACCATTAAAGTGTAATTAAGTGTAAAGGAGTAATAAATAAATGCCTATACTGTAGAGTTTAGCCACATAAGAATGCCAGATATTTANACAGCAAGATTACTTCTTGACTATAATGGTAACTACTAAATTATTAAAAAAAATAAATGAACTGAGCTGATGTTACACTTACCTTTCAACTGACTTTCCACACACTGTGTCCCATTTATCCCTCACTTCCCCAAGTAGGTGGTCAAGTTTCTGCACATCGTCACTCAGTGTGGCCTTTTCTTTTAATGCTCGTCCTGTTCTGACCGTTGTATCGTAAACAGGTTGTTTGCTTCCTAAAGTTTTTTGGAATTCCTATAGTGTACACAACAAAAAATAGAAAGGCAGTCACACATAGTGCAGATATGGTCATAGATAAATCTTGACTGCTATTTAATTTGACTTGGAATGAGCTGTTTCCTTTATATCACTGCATCGCCAGACTGCAGTCATGTGCATTTCACATGCAAAAGTAGTTACATACATGAATCCAATGTCTTTGTCANTTATGACAATTAAAACAGTTATGTAGTATTCTTTAAAAAAAAAAAAAAAAAACCCTCTAACCTTGTGCTTAGTAAGCTGTAATTTGATTTTGTCTGGATCATTAGAGATTTCCAGCTCAGAGTCCAGATGATTCTCTGCCTCTTCCAGCCAATCAACTAACTTCTTCCAGGCTTCATGAAACTACAAAAAACAGACAAAGTGGATGTGACTTAAGCAAAACATTATAGTAATTCATATAAAATAATCTTAATATTAATAATATAATATATACATGAAATATAAAGATNTATGTACACACTGAAGCACTTTTAAGACTAATACTACCCAGGTGTTAACTGTAAATCAGGACTACCAAGAGCTGAAGTCACAAACACAATCACATTTCATCTCACCACAGACCTGTTTTGCCCTCTTTCTTGCATCATCCAGCAAACGNCCTCTTTCCACTGATCGCTGAACCACTTTTTCCCAGCGGGACTGGACACTCAACAAAAGGTTCTTAATAAGAACCACGTCCTGCTTCTGACTGAGAAACTTCAGTTGGTTCCCTGTTTTGTCCAACTCAATAATTTGCTCACGATGAACATTAACCTCATTTACAAATACCTAAAATAAACAAAAGTTGTAACNAATACTTATAACTACAACTATGTATGTAGAAAATTAAAATGATTACTGAGTAAACAACCTTGTGCTCATCAATCTGGAAAAGAACAGTGTCCAGAATGAGACTTGGTGGAGATGCAATGTTCAGGCTCTGCTCAGCCTGGGTCAGCCAGTTGATAAAGTCTTGCAATGAATTTTGAAAGTCTGTGGCTAAGTTGAGAGCCTCTTCCAATTTTCCCTGTTGAAAACAAAGTCATTAGCACCTTGTCTGGAATAAATGTTTAATATTTAATATCTTTTGAGGAATAAAGCAATCTTCAAAAATAAGCCATCCTTAGCACACAACTAAGCAGTATATAAGTCTCTGCGAATTCTAAAGAGCATGTGGGTAAGACTGTGCAAAAAAAGATGAAAAAAAAGACATCCACATGTTTACCTTCCTCTCTTCCACTTTGTTAGAGATGTTTTGCCACTTCCTTTTTAGTGCTGCTACATTCTGCTCGGTAACAGAACCTGTAGCATCATCTCGGCTCAGAAGCATGAGATTTCCCTTGTCCAGAAGTTGTTTATAAAGCTCCTCATTTGCTTTGATTTCAGCATATAATTCCTTTAAACAATAAGTAATCATATTAGTAAGTATCCATTTACATCAGATACAAACAAAACCAAATTGTATATAAAATAAAAATCCAGATAATATGGCAATTTGACTACAATATTAAGGATTAGCATCAATAATCTTAAAATCCATTTGCACTTTTAAAAACAAGACAAATTGCCACCACAAGATCTACTATTGTTCCTGAGTACAATTTGCAACAAATGGTTCTACAGCCTCATAAACAGAAATGCCACTAGACACTTGTTCACCACTGATCGCACCAATGTATTACGTTAATGTTTTCTACTGCTGAAACAAAGAATAACTAGATTCATTGAATTATCAGCATTTTACAAGGTATACAATTGTTTACATAATATAGTATAATTCTCCTACCANGTGTGCCTGCAGCTGCTCTCGAGCAGTCTCTGGAAGTCCACCTGTGGGTTTGGCTGCAGAAAGTTGACTTTCTAATCTGCTTTCCCACTGAATGAAGTCTTCGATCTCTCCAGTGAAGCCTTGTGCCTGAACNGTAAAGCAGATTTTGGCACATTAAATAATGTACAAACAGAACCAAATTCATGTTACTGTCTATTCTTATTACTAATAACCTGCTGAAGAGCCAAATCCAGTTGCAGCTCTCTCTCCTCGGTTTTCTGCAGAACTGACTGCCACAGCTGGTTCATGGTTTCCAGCCGAGTTCTCAGGCTGTTGGCATCATCTCCAGCACTAGATTCCAACAGTTCACTTCCAGCATTGTTCACAGTTTTCACAGTGCTTTCATGGGCCAGCACATCATTCTTTAGCACCTGTAAGAAGTACAAACAATGACAAGTCGGCACATATGGGAATTTCATTCCAAGGCAAACAAAACACAACAAATTTGCTCTACTATTTAATAAGAAGTAATATCTGCAAGAATTGCAGCACCACATTATTCAATACAATCAAGTCATACTAAATTTATTTCAAACTTACATGGTGCTTTGCAAGCTCCACCTCAATGACTTTGGGATCTCCGCTTATGGGCTTCTGAGCATCCAGCAATTCCTCTGTATGTGTCAGCCAAGACATTACTTCTGCAAGTGCATGCTGGAACTGTCCAAGAGCTAGTAATGCAGCCTCTAGTTTGTGCTATTGGAAAAGAAAGAGATATACAGGTCTCACAATTTTGAAATGGTAAGAAAACCATTTATGGGCATAAGCAGTCCATATATTTTGTTTGAATAATACAGGATCTACACTTATAAAAAAAAAAACAGGGTACCAATGGATGTAGTTTACTAACCTGTCTACGTGTAATCTTCTCTCCAAGATTCTCCCATAAATGTTTCAATTCAGTAAGTGGTCCCTGGATGATGTCCCGATCTGTGTCGTCGATGGCTTTTTTCAACATCAGTTCCCCTTGATGGTTTAACTTTTCCATTTCTATTTGTTGCTGGTAAACCTCAACTTTAAACTCCTGTTGATAACAAAAAACAATATTAAGACATATGACAAGATATCACCTTGAATCTATTATAAATATTAACTTCAGTTTCTGGAATTTTACCTTCATCTCATTTATCTGTTCTTTCACTGTGTTTAGATCGGTCCCAACAGGAGGCATGTCACATAGCTTAATAACCGTGTTATCCAGCCAGTCAAACATTGCCTGGACAAAAAAAAAAAAGAAAGTCTTATGTTATTTTATGTTGGATGCAATATAAAACATGTGACTACCACAATAAGGCAACATGTATTTTTCTGCAATATGCCATCAAGAGGCAATTTATATAGATGTGATTCTTCATTTATTTGGTGTTGCCAATCACTGGAATACATAAAATTTTAAGTATAACCATTAGCCGATTTTTTTGATTGGAAAAGATTGAAGTTTATTCTATTTAACTCCCTTCAAAAATCTTGTCTTGTGTCTTAAATTGCTTGTCATGTCCACTTTGACCAGATGATACTTGAACATTTTTAGTCTACCTGCAAGTTGTCTTGGTACTGCACAGAATGGGACATTGCATCTCTCAGTTTCTCCAAACGCTCTGTCCAGGTTTTCTTTAAGTTCTCCCAGGTGGCATTCATCTAAGGAAAAATGAAACAATGCAAACATTGAAACAATGGGCAAAAAAGGACAAAACAGCACTGAACACCCCAAAAAGCATTTTACAAAC
>JABWIB010001268.1:53253-68697 GCA_016617825.1 Platyplectrum ornatum
CTGATTGCAACTAATTAAATTGACCTCCCCTGCAATTCAACATGGTTTTGCCCATGAGAGTGTAACTCATGAGTGTAAGTCATGAGAGTGAAAAGCTGAATCTGGCCCTAAATGACTAGTTTGGAAAGTTACACTGGGTCAGCAGCTAATGTGTGAAACAATCTGCACTTTTCAGCTTGATGCANAAGATATAACTGGTCTAATTGCTTCCCCCTGTCATGGGAAATCAAAGTTCTTATAAATAGCATCTACAGCAGGATGACTGATGGGAAAAATGACCCTGAAAGGTGTCCTACCCTTATTTCTTCTTGCTGCTGCCTGAGCATCTCATGATCAACAGCAGGAGGTGGCAGCTGGGAAACTATGTTCTGCATTTCGTCAATCCAAGGTTTTAATTCTTCATAGGTTTCCCAGAATTGACCCACAAGGACGTGGGCACGTTCCAGGCGNGTGGACCGCTCCGAGTTAAGATGGCTGACATCCTCATACTGCTGCAACAGCAACTTTGTTTTTTCCTGCAACAAATATGGAAATAACGGTGCATAAAATACTACCAAGCTGAACATTACTTCTTATCAAGCGGACAGCCACATTATTATACTACACCTACTTGTAACGTGGCTTTCTGTTCATCCCCACATGTACCCAGGATCTCTTCATGTGTGCTGACCAGTTCATCAATAGAATCTTTGTGACGTATAATATCTACAGAGAAGGCCTGAACAAGGACAATACTTTATTAATGAATTTCANTGCAGCAAGTGAAGTACATACATAGAAAGAGCATGCATTAATGTGTATCTTGAAATAAATACATACAGCACAGGTACTGATTACAATAATAAAAATATAGGAATAGAGATACAATGTAAAAACTAGAGTTTTAAATATGTGGGTTAAAATGTCATTTTTTTTTTACACATATGGTTACATGCACGACATTACCTTTTGAACCTGGAGCTGGGCTGTGGTTTGATCTTGCTCCAAACAAACTGGCCCAAGTGCCAAAAGTTTTCTCCTGGTCTCAGTCACCCAGGCTAACTCTGCATCAGCAGCTTGCTCGTACTGGCAGGAAAGGAGCAAAGACGTAGAAAAGGACAATGAAGCACGTACATTGCAGACAGAATAGCAAACACACTAATCATAGAATCAACATAACAGGGATTGATCTTCGAATATACGGCTTCTTTAAAGCAGTCAGGTAGATGTTTATCGTGGGGCAACAATTCTGTCTAAATTAAAAAACAGACTAGCCCCAACTTGCCTAAATATGTAGGAGGCAAGAGCCAGAAAATAGTGAATTTTCAAGTAAAGTATCTGATATGCCATATCAAAATGGAGACATTTTGTTGGCTAAACCAAAATCATTAAATTACAAGGGAGATAGCGATTTATGAATTTATAATGAGAGTTTTAGCAATATGTAGGTGACAAACAAGACATTAAGCAAAGTTATTGAATGCTGGCCTTAAGACAGGAAATGTTTTGCCACAAAAAGCCATAGGACATATTGATATATTGAACAAGTACTGTCACACACATTGAACTTTACTCTGCGAACATGCAAAACAGAAAGCAATGAAGCATGAAACTGCTAAGCAGAATACACTCCTTATTTGTTTCTTACAACCAATTCAAATTACCAGTGACTGGTCTTGGATAACCATGCTTGAACATAGAATGTATAAAGATGCATGTAAACTCTTAACAAGGTATACAGGGTATTCAGACTACTGCATCACTTTCACTTAAGGGTCTCCTCCTATAGGGTAGGGAATCAGCCTCCGAACTCTTAGCTAAGCAAATTCACTGAACGCTGAATTTGTGGGATTCTGGATCCGGTCCACAGATACTTGTGTAGATGGAATTCAGAATGAATTGTGNTGATTAAGGTCTATTAAGTATTAGAACTGCAAACATTGTTCTAGAACTGTAATACCAACTTAAAATCTCTTAGAGACGGGAATGTTTCAAAGCGTGCATCTGGCGAAGGTGCCAATGAGCACAGACAAGAAGTTTGAAACCACCCGAACCATTCTAGAGCGGACTGGCCATCCAAACTGAGCAATTGGGGGAGAAAGGCACTAGTCAGGGAGGTGACCAAGTATGGTAGAGTGAACAGATGGAAACTGCACACGGCAGCTGCCTTGTAGGATTACCACCCATTTGGAANTACTCTGGACACTCCAGTAAAAATGGTTGTGTGCCGGTGCTTCCCAAATAAACCGATGGCGTTTGAGATGTGCGGCATAGAGAAATGTGTGACATTGCTCAAAGATAGGTGTGCTAAGCTTATGGCATAATATTCAAAAGAATTTGAAGTTGTCATTTCTGCCAAAGGTAAATCAACAAAGTANTGTACATGTGAGTTATTTTTAATACATTTGCACACATAACAAAACGTGGAAAAAGTGAAGCGCTGTGAATACTTCCAACATGCACTGTATATATAAATCTATATCATACGTTATGTCAGAAAATCGGATATAAGATACAAGATAAAAATGGGATGTTTTATTAATAAAAAATATATGTTTGTTCACCCAGTACAATAATCAAGGGAGGGTATAGAGTGGGAGCTTTTGAGGCACGGAAGCTTTTGGGGCACAACTGGTTTGTGCTGATATCCAATAGTATACTACAAAAGACCCTTTTACATTTTTCCGGCAAGGTAAGATGTGCAGAGGATTGTATTATCAAATTTTGGAAGCTCAGAAACAACATGAAGTTTAATATATCNTTATTTAATTCTATAGTATGCCCTGAGGAGGACTGTGAATGTAAATNGAACACTACCTGCTGTGATCTTTGAATGGCAGCATCAATCTGATCCACCCTGTGGCCAATGGTGGCACTNACTGTCCTATACTGCTCATTGGCATCTGAAACCAGTTTGTCTAGACCTTCTCGAGCCCTCCAAGGCACAAGTTCCAGCAGGGCACTGCCAACCTCATTTATAGTATCAAGGACAATGCGATACTCCATGACCTCCTTCTTTAGTTCCTGAAACAGCAAATAATATTTGTGTAAGGAACTATTTACACTTTTAAAAATGGGATTATTTGATTTTATGGTTCGCCACCTTTTGCCTCTCATGGAACTGTGGAATCTGATCTCCGGAAGGAGATTGTTTACTTGATTGAGCCAGTTCATCTTCTACCCTTCCCAGCCAACTAGTCAGTTCTTCATGTGTGGTCTGGAACTTGCTGGCCAGTTGCAGGGCTTGTTCCAATGTTCGGAGAGCTTTTCCACTGGATGCTGTAATCTCAGAGTAACGTGTCTTGATACCATCCAACTTTTCCTGGATCAGCAGCACCTCCTCTCCTTTACAGGAAAACAAATCTATGTAACTCAAGGCAATAACATCAGGAATTCTATTTAGACCTTGCAAGAAATATATACATAATCAGTCAGATTGCCATTTTACCTGTTGTCTGCTTTAGTAGAGCCTGTCCGTTTTTAACAGCCTGGTCCACATGTCTCTTTCTAGTGATAATTTCTTCACTAAGAGTCTAAGTGAAACAGAAAATAATTTGAGAACAGGTCCACAAAGAACAAAGTCCAAGGAAAGCAGAGGCTTGCAGCTGCATAGTAGCAACGANTAGTCTTGGAGGCAAGGGTAAGAGTTGGCCACTGTTCATCTAAAGAAGGTAGCCCCAAAACAAATAATGGCAAAGCCACCTACTACACTACTGTGAAAGAAAATAGCTATCACCACTTTGTAGACTATCATTTATACAATAATGTAAAAGCTCATTATCTGAGATTTAAAGATAACAAATATATATATATAAATAATAGCTGATATATGGAATAAACAGGACCACTGAAATGGCTGGGAGTGATACCAACAAGACCTCAAGTCANGTCACCTGCCCTCTTAAACCAAGAGACCTAGTCAGACCAATGAGAGACTGGTGAAAAAGGGGCAAATATCAGGNGTACAGAGCCAGAATAGGTGATGGTCTGCCATAAGGCGTTTAGTAGGAGCTATTGATACAANTGGAGATTGCTAAGCCATTTTTTACATGCTGATAGATTCAGATTCTGTACTCCTTCCCAATCTTTAGATGGCCAAGTATATGTATTTAGTACATACTATTTGGAATACATTTTAAAGGTTTATTTCCCTCAACCCCCTTGATCACTTTCCCTGATTTAATGAAATGGTTTTGGCATTCATAGACATGTTTATTTATTTATATATTCAGCCTAACATTTGATTTGTGGATACTTTTCACTAGTTCAATCCAAATGATACCTAATTTTGTCTTCCTGTTTGTTTGGCTCAAGGTATGGGATAGCACCTCCTATCCATAATATTTTGGATTGAACTACTAGTGTAACTAATTATTGTATTATATTGCTTGTGTGATTAATTACTAGTATCTAAAAACCTAAATATATATCTAATTGCGATATAAAAATATTCATATTCTGTGTGTGTCTGTTCAACATATAAAGTCCTACAGATTTAAAGTAAAGTAAAATCGCCCTTGTCTTCNGACCATCCACTAGAACNATATTGTTCTATTGGTGTCCAAAAAATAATAAAATAACCTTACAAAAAAAANTTAAATAAAAAATAATTAAGCCCTATTCTCTTCAGCCAAGGCTGGGCACTGAAGTGAAAGTTATGCGTGCAGGTGCATGTGNCTGTCACTCACAGCAGAACTTCCTCTCCAGCCAGAGAAAAAAACACCTCACATCTGCAGGGAGGTAAGTAGGGCTTCATTATTTTTATTTCTATTTTTTATATTCTATTTTTATTATTTAAAAAAATTTTATTGCCACTTTTTTTTTTTTTTTTTAATGGATTATTTTTTAAATATAAACTATATATATCAATTGATATATACACACGTTCAACAATATCGTTAGAGCCATTAAACTTTTTTTTTTATATAATGGATTTTGGCTAAAATCGTTGTAGTGGATGGCCAGATTAACTATTGAAACTTAAATGTTAGAACAATTGCAACACAGTTAAAAGCCTTATGTTAAAACCAGAATATCTTTGCCATATCCTACCATATGTTACATGTTTGCTTGTGACTAATGCATTANTCACTAGCAGAAATTGCATAGTGAGCACAGGTCTACTAGTTCAGCATGTGATCTGACAGTTTGGTTACCGNCACTTACTGACTGCAGCATCAGTCACTGAAAGAACAGTGTTGCTCAGTAACTGCTGCTACCTGCTGCATTGTGACTAATTATCCTAACAATTGGATCAGCACTGGCGCCAAAAAGATTTTTTTTACAGCTGAATTGATTCGTCAAAAGAAAAGCTTCTTAAAACAATGATGTAAGAAATCTCAGGTCAGATGGCTCGGTTCCAAACCAGTTAGAAACTGTAATGACCATGTAATGGGCATTAAACATTATAAATTATTTCACAGTAGAAAAGCAGTCACATGTACAGATTAAANAGAGAGGAAGTTTGAAATGTGTAATGGATTAGAATGATAGAAAAAAAAATCATAAGAAACAGACATAAAATAAAAAATAACTCATGTAAATATGGGTACCATTTGGTTTGTGTGCTGCTTCTGCAGGACATCCAGCTTGTAATCCTTCACAGAGACAGAGCTTAGTTTATCCTCTACTTCCGCCAGCCAGTTCAGGACTTCCACTTCGTCCTCCCCAAACAGCCTGGCATTGCTCAGAGCTTGCCCCAGCAAGGCACCTTTCCTCTTGCACAGATCCTGCACCTCACTGTACCGAGTGTGCAGAAAGTCTAATTTCTGTGCCAGCCTATCACACTCNGCTTTACAGCAGAGAGCAGAAAGACGGTCCACTAGCCTGCTCGCTTCATGCACAGCAGTCTCATGGACAGAAACGTCATCCTCTAGACTCTGGAAATAACCCAGAAGGAACACACCAAAAGGAAAAAACAAAAGTGAAAAAAACATAATAAATCAACCAAATAATGAAAGAACAGAAATAAATAACAATACGTATAACTTAAAAGACAAAAAAATTAAAAACATGTACAACGAAGGTTGCTGGTGATTTTGATATGCAACTTAATAGGTTGACAATTAGGTGCAACAAACATGGAGCACCTATAAGTAAAATCCCACTGAATCTAAATCTTCCTCCTCTTGTCATACCTTATGGCGTAAGATTTGCTGTTGGATTTTGCCTGTTTGAGTGCCAATAGGTTCAGAATTTGCCAATTTCTTTTCTGTGGCTGATAGCCAATCAAATATCGGTTCTGTTGTCTCATGAAACTGCTTGGCTAAAACCAATATATCATCAAGTTGTTTCTGCCTGTACAAAGGAAGAAAAGTTCACAAAATTCTTAATGCATGCATAAAATATTAAATATATTTGATTCATTAAATGACAAAACTTTAACTTCCAAGTCCATTTAAGGGTGCCAAGCCATGTCATCAGGGGATGTTTCATGTCTGAATTGTTATGATGCAACCTTTGGTTTTAATTTCAGTTAACCAGTTTACAGTAACAAATGACTCAATATGATATAACAAAGTAACAAAATACAAATCACTATGGGCCAAATCTAAGATTGTAAAGTTAAATTGGTGGCTGTCCAAAGGTTTGGATTAGAAGGCAGACTGTACATTGTAATACCACTTGTGATCACAAATTGCATACTGGAAACTGAGTGTTATTTCACATAGGTCTTGAATGACATTAAGTGGAAAGTGAGTTCTAAGATTTATGATAGTTATCATTCAAAATGAGGTCGCCCTCAGATGACATGAGTCCATAATGCTGATGGGAGGTGGGGAGGCATATGGGGTACAACTGTACGATGCAGAAATATCAAATTCCAATCATACCTGGACTGTGCCTTCTGCAGCAAAGAGGACCAACTGTGCTTGAGAGTCTCCAACTGGCGGCTAATCTTTTCTCCATCAGTAGGTTCAGCACCCTCAGCAATTCTCGCTCCTTCTGCCTGAATCATATCCACAGTGGCTCTGCGGTCATCCAGGAGTAGCTGCAGGAGCTAGGGGTGACCAAATGAAGGATGATGTTAATGAATGAATTACACATACATACACTTCTCATGTTATCTCTCTGCAGTACTAGCACTTTATCCAACATTACCTTTCTTTACAAAATCATGTTTACAGCCTCTCTGATTAATTTAGTCAGATGACAAGGCTACATGCTAAATGGCATTTCATTATTTTATAATGCATGTCTCACTGTATAGTTGATTTAATAGAATTACTATACTAATGAACATGTGTGTTGCTCACATAAGCATATAACAAGGGAGTAAACAGAAAGTTGATCAATTCTGCCCATTTTGGGTTGCATTTACTTTCTAAGCCACATATTACAGTCAATGGAGATTTTTGTTTGCCCAATCTGTGCCTCTGTTTTATAACACTGTTTCTGAAATATGACCTCTAGGTTCGAATCACGTTGTCCTTTGTACCTTTTGCTCTTGGATTTGAGCCTTCACCACTTTGTATTCTGCAGATGGCGGTTTTTGATTGGCAATCAGGTCTTCTGTATCGGTAAGCCAGCTGAGCAGGGGTTCGAGAGCATCCTGGAATTTCCCACAATGCAGAAGGGCTTCCTGCAGCTGTGTAACCCGCTCTGCCACCTGTGTTGCAAACATTATCTTGTCACTACATGTAACACTGCAATGTCAGGTGACAATCCTGAGTGAGAGAGTGGTCTGACATCATCTAAACATGAATGTGATTAAGCAGCAGGCTTAGAGAAACAGATCCAAGCTGTACAAGTCAGATGGTCTCTCATCTCTAACACCCACACACTGTCTATCTCACTGCAAATGAAATCTAAATCCACCCACCACTTCTCTGTGCAATATAAGTTGTCAATTCTACTTCTCCTAAGATAAGCTGTCAGAATTCAGAAAACTGCATGCTCCTAGTACTTTTCCAGCTTACTCATGTCCATTATTACACATACACTATACCCCCTCCTCACCTTCTTGTTTAGTGTGTTCCATTTGGTGTTCAGATCTTCAGTGTCATGTTCTAGACCATGCACATCACAGTTTTTATCTGCACTCTGTATTAGGCCCTGACCAAGACCATTGACTTGCTGTAACTTCACTTGTAGGGAGTCTACATTCTCCTTCTGAAAGGCCTAGAAAGGAAGACAGATATTGATAGTATAAAAATAAAAGAAACACAACACAACACAACAGGTAAATTACACAGGGAAGGTGGAATCACAGTAAAAAACAAACAGCCCACACAGCCCATCTATATATAATGTAGAGTCTACTATAACACCTAGATAAATAACATGGCGAATCTGTGACATTAAATTGCTTTCTGTGAATATTTACCATCATTTTTCCACTTTATGGCATTGCACTGAGTAATTCATCCCCCAGTAAAGGAAGCGTGACATAATTTCATTGTATTGTTTTGAGTCATAGAAACAGGGTCAGGTCACAGGCAAGCTGACTTCATAGAGGGAATCAACAGGAAACACTAGTTCAAATAAAATGATGACTACCTAGACCCCTGATGGCTAACCTGTGACACTCCAGATGCTGTCGAACTACAAGTCCCATCATGCTTTGCCAGCTCGTGCTAAAGGCTCAGCATTCCAAACTCCTGGCAATGTATGATGGGACTTGTAGTTTGACAGCATCTGGAGTGTCACAGGTTAGCCATCAGGGACCTAGACCAATGACCTGGAAGGCCTAGAAAGGAGGCATTATGCTGCTAGCACATGTTTTAGCATCTGCCATCAAAATTACAAATAGTGTGTATTGCATGTAAATGACAAATAGAAATGAACANGTATTAAACAGTAGGAGCTGAACTAAGCTAACTACAGTTAGGATTATGTTATACTATATGCCATAACATGTATAAAATACATACAATGTTACAAAATTGATAGAGGTCTTACACTTAAATAAATGAAAATGTGGCTCTTTACGTCACAGCCAGAATGTTGTTTTTCCATTCAGATTGCTTGAGAGTACCCTAGTGGGTGCAATGAATACATCTCTAGGCAGTCTGTTCATACAGGAAATGAAACATACACCAAGCAAGTGGGAGGCTAAGACAGGAGTAGAGCAGGCAGAAAAAGGTATCTCTTACCAACATTATNAAATGCCATTCACTAGCAATTTATCATTGAAATGATCTTGGCTTCTGAAGAAAAACTTATCATATATTGGTAATCTTTGCATCAAGAAAAAAAAATTAACCCAACAGATATCAAAAAATAAATCTAAATGTATTAGGTTTGTAACATAAAGAATGCTTTTGAAAAAAGTAAAATGCACAAAGCTTTAAATGTGAATACTTTGCCAATTAAATGTCAAAATAATATTTAATCCACTTTATGCAATAAGTCTATGCCTGTCTGAATACACTGACCTTTCAAAATAGCATAAAGAGGATTAGACATAACAGTATGAAACACTAAGAAATTCCCACAAATTAGTTGTTTAGTGTTTGATCCAAAATGATAAGTATAAGCAGTCACAAGTGGCCATATTATATTATTATATAGCCCCTGGCCGACACTGTGTACGTAGCCAGATAATGACAATCAATGACTACAGCTAGTAAAGAAACTCAAATAGCTCTATTTTTTAGGATTTTGGGGTATATTTACAAAGCGGGGAGATTGCAGTGAGATTGGAAAGTCGGGAAGTTGACCATAGCAACCAATCAGCTTCAGGCTCTCAGTTTCATTTTACACAACGGAGAATGTGAACTCAAATCTGATTGGTTGCTATGGGCAACATCCCTACTTTTCAATCTCACTGCAATCTCACCGTTTAGTAAATATACCCCTTTGTCTTTGTTCTGTAAAATTACAAAGTAGAAATTCAAGTGTGTGTGTGTGTGTGTGATGAGAAATATTGATATATATTGAAATAAATGAAAGGAAGAGAGGAATGGATAAAAGCATGATCACTTTGATTTTCATCACAAATTGTGTCATTACTGATGTCCTCAGAACAAGCCAATTCCCCACCACACAACATCCGTGCTGTTCTTTGCAGATTCAGTTTCCCACAGCCGCAAGACACTGGGGAAAAGGCTTTTAGTCGCAGTCCTGGGTACACGATTAATGAAGACATATTTGAAAACACATGCGTTTTCTAAGACTGTACAACAGATAGTTCCCGCAGATTTTATAAACGGTTAAGTTTGTAATTCTAGAGTGCGCCAATAAGTGAGAGTATTCTATAAACAGACAGAATATGTATAATAAAGCATTTGTATTATCTGCAGTTATTTTCCATAAATGGTAACACAGATATAGGATCCTTTAAACAACTAGCCTAGGTTAACTGCATTTAAAGGAAAGAAGCCATACATTATAATAAAAGGGCAAGANATAAGAAAGGATGTTATGGTGTGAAATAGAACATACACAGACCATACTTTTAGTTACATATATGCCACATAGTAAATAAATTTGAATGGGTATGAGTATAGAACCAACAGTCTCTTCAATTAAATTNAATTTTATAGCCTTTGGACTCTTGACAATATAAATGATTTTAAAACCCTTAAGAGACAAGGCCATATTGCAGTTTCCATGAATTACACAATATGTGATCGGCCAAACTTAGCAGGAAAATAAAAGTCACGTAGACAGGAATATAACAAAGACAATTCAACAAGTCAAAGAAAGTCTGCTTTGTTGTGTATTTAATTATTAAGATCTCTANGTATAGCACCATCCACACCATTCTGCTCCTACAAATCACCCAGCAGCAGATTATTCTATACTTTATTTGCTGGAGCTCACCGCCTACATCAAGCTATGAAAAGCACTGTGCATCTATAATTAACTATTGGTGGAACGAGTAGAGTACTAATCAGGAATGCAGTCATCTTTCAAGTTATGTAATCACTAGGTCTCATCTTATTTTCTTTTAGGAGAGCTAATCTAAGCATAGCATGCGTTACAACATTCATAAAGCAAAAGTGTTTCTGCTTAAAAACAAAAAAATAATAATCATCCTCCTCATAATAATAATAATAAATAAATAACCAAGTAATTGTAACCATTGTGTGCGTTAACACTCAATATAACACGTTCCATAAAAAGTAGAATTTTATACTAGTTGCATAAGTTATTTNAGAGAAATTTCTTTTGTACCTCTTTATCTTGAACAAGGTCCTCAGTTGTGCCACCNTGGTCCCCATTGATTTGTTTTGCACAGTTGGTATGCTCGGATATGTCACTTGCAGCCTGTGAAGTCACACTAGTCCCTCCTTCATGCTTTGATTCTAGACTATTGTCTGTTGTATTTATGGAAACAGAGCAGCTGTCACTCACAGGTGACAATTGCACATGTGCACTGAGCGCAAGATCAAGTTCAGTGTTGTTGTGATAAGAGACGCACAGTTCTCCTGTCATGGGAGAGGACTCTGGTTGCTCTTCAAAAGTTTGTTCTGATGATNAATTGTCTTTACAGGGATTTCCATCTGAAGATGAAAGTATTTGTGTGTTTAACGTGCATTCATTGGGCAGAGAAACTAAAGCACTGTCTGATAAGGAAAGTGGAGACATATCTTCAGTAGGCATGTGGAATTCACTGGAAGACAAAGTAACCTGCTGAATANTGACTTGGGAATCCAACTCATAAGGTGCAGGGGCATCATGTTCACCATCAATTTCAACCGGAGTGAGAGACGCTTGTCCACAAGCTGCCTCATTAGNATTTACATACTCCATAAGGTCAATGTCCATCATTGGATGCTCTAAGGTGCTAGATTCAAGACCTGGACTGTTAAAGCATTCTTCTTCTGCTATGTCTTCAGCAAGTGCCTCATGAGGCGTAGATGATGAATTATTAACAAAAACTTCTATTTGTGATTCATTTGGACAATGAGGAGTGCTGATTGAGCACTCANAAGCTAACGTGTTCTGTATGCAAGTGGACTTTATATGCTCTGTTTGGCTGCTCAATATCTCCAGGTTGTCTTGAATATCTTCAGAACACAGTGAATGTGAGTGCTCTACAAAACATGATGCATTCATATCTAAATCCTGAACCTTGTCCTGGAATTTTCGGTCATTTTCAACGATTATGTTTAACAGTGGTATACTCTGCTCCATACAGGTGTCACTAGACATTTCCTCACTTTTCACATTTTTGTTGCGTTTGTCTTCAAATAATTCTTGGCATCCAACCTCAGATGTAGAATTCTGCAGACTACGCAAACACGTTTCATCTGGATGGTTGCTGAAATCCACAGCACTAGTGATGGCCAACTCTTCTCCATTTGAAACCTCATCATAGAAGTCTGCAGAAATAACATCCAGGCTTTGAAAAGATGCTTCACGGGTCCAAGACTCATCAGGTTGTTCTGAACTTCCTAAGCATGAATCCCTTTCCAGGTCACAAATAGAGTGAGACTCTGAGTGCTGGATATGCATGNCTCCACTTTCTTCCTCAGTATCTTCTTGCACATATTTATCTCTAGAATTGTCATTTATATATTCTACTTCACTTACAGGCTCTGTCCTTGGTGCACCTTCATACTGACCTATGACTTCAGTATTCCTATCGGATTTATGCGTGGATTCTTCTATGAGGGGTACAGGAACTGTAGAAGTCACAGCACATGTCTCATGAAGAAGGGTGTCTTCAGAGGCCATGACTNAAATGCTTACAAGACATGGTTTCGTTTCTGAACTTACATTTACATCGCTCTGTTCGCTTGGTTCTGGCAAGTGCTGTGTGCTTACATTCTGCATTGTTTTATCAGTTAAAGAAAAGGTAATTTCATTGGCACATTCGAGANCTGTCTCAACATCATCATTGCTGATAAGAGGGCTTAAGATTTCAAGACCTGACATGTTAATAGNGCTTTCAACAATAGGCTGACAAATGTGATCTTCAACTGGGCTTATTTTTGGACTTCCACTTTCCCCATCTGCANATTTGTCATATACACCAGGACCAGGTACAACATGTGACTCATTTTCTAAATGAATCTCGGCTTCCTGCAGCTCTAGCAATGGCTCCTGGAGCTCAGAAGACTCATCTGCTTCTCCAGTCAGACACTGTTGCTCCAGCTCCAGGAACAACTGATCTGAATCAGTGTCAGAATCACTGTAACTGCCCAGTTTATGACAGTGCCTTCTAGCGACTCTCCCCGTACTGAGAGCAGAGTAACTGCTGGATTCCTGATTGGATTCTTTTGAAATAAAACACTGACCGGTTTCTGAAATATCATCATCAGGAAGCAACATAATGGAATTTAAATTGCTAATAGAATCTGTTTTATCAGGAGAACCTTCTTCAGTAATGATGCACTCTAGTTCCTTTATTTTATATTCAGGAGACAGGTCAATGTCACCCTGTGTCACAACAACAGGACAAGTGTCTCCAGAATCCATCTCTTCCCATTCTTCTTCAGCTTCCATTAGTATCTTTAATTCATCCTCTTCAAATTTTAACTCAGATTCCGTTTTGTGTCTTAAGTTTGGCACTATGAGAACATTTAATGATTCATCCATTACTTCATCACTTAAACATGGCGATAACGGCAATGTTTCAATCACACATTCCTCGAAAGCCAATTCGGTGGCTTTATGGTCACCTAGACTTCCCTTAATAAAACTCTTTAGTGCTCTTGGCCATGTGGCACTAGGAAAATTGTGCCCAGGTTTTGTACGGGCACATAGACTGGTTGTATTTTCTAGTAATGGATCATGTTCATACTCACGGTCATTGTAATAATCAAAGCTTTCAGCATGTTGGCATTGTGCTTCTACTTGGTGATCAAAGCTCCGATTCCCTGAAAGCACAGAAGAGGGAGCAGGGTTTCTGCTCTTTCCAGATACAGAAGATACTGACCCGGTATGTTCACAAGAAGAAAGCTTGGCATTGTCAGGTAAAAGCTGACTGAACTCTGTCTTATCATGCAGAGAATGATTGGAGGTACCAGTCTCTGAAACCTCGCTTAAAGAGGCCTCAACACGTTCTGCAAAGTCTGGGAAGTTTGGTGGCATAAAAGCTTTCCAGGACCTCCGATTGACATTCTCTTTGCGGTCAGGATTGGGCCGCCGTCGGGGTGGCACTGGAGCAGATTTTAGTGTATCGTTGCTTAACTTGAGGGCGTCAAATATTACACGTTCATCTAGTTTTTTTGTCTCCTGTGCTTTGGCATCAGAGGAATTCGATTCCCCNAGGGTACCATTGCTGGATAAGGTGCTTATTTCAACTCTGTCAATAGTGCTTTTTGAGGGCTGGTTAAGCTTGCAGCCCTGGTCAATCTGCTCATTTATTCTCATGGTGTCATAGATGGACCTCTGAGGGACATAGCAATCCTCGATGTAGCCATCCTCTTCTTCGCCTTTGCCAAGACATGATGGGTTCTGGCGTAAACAGTCTGGGCGGCTTAGTGGCTTTCCCATCTTTTAAAGCCAGTCTTTACCAAAGTATGTGAGATTTGTATCCATACACATGTAACCGCATTCAAAGATAAACCTTTAAGTCCTTAACATCTTAGGTTCTCATTTGTTATCAAACACTACTGTACAAGGACATCTACAGGAGACCGAAAGGAAACCGCTGATGATCCCAGGAAGGAAAAATGAAAAGCAGATGATGGAGTTAATAGCAGAGGGGAGAGTGCAGCCTGTGGTGCCCTCAGATGAGAAGATGCCTTGCTGAGTGTCCAGTGTGGGGGCTGCATCCTGCCTCCCTCTGCCAGCACTGGTCCAGCTGCAGGGAGAGGATCAGGGATGGGGGTGTTATGATTTGAAATGAGTGTGTGAGCGGATATTCCTGGAAGTTCACACACAGGAAGTTCTGTAGTGGGGCAAACTGTGCAGCTTCCTGCGAGGGGCACATCATGGCATGGTGGCACTCACATCGCCCAGGGCAGCCGCTCTTTGTGCATTACACGATCATGACAGCAGCAGACAATGGTGTATATCCTGATGCCCGCTATGAAGGCAGCGCTGGTGGCTTTGTCTCCGGTGCTCGCTGTCTCCCGGGTGTGTGCATGTGTATCTCCGTGCAGCCTCCGCACACACGAGGAAATGAAAGTTCTCGTAACAAAGAGCCGATGTGAGAGTCCTCCGGAACACGATCCACCGCTTCCCAGCCACTCGGATCCCGCTAGCGGCACATTCTATTAGCAGGATCGGGCTGGATAGACCATCCTCCCCATGCTGGGCACCGCCTCCACTACCGAGTACCGCCTATGGCACTGGCACCGCCTCATCTAACGGGTATCGCCGCCTCCGGAGTGTACTATTCTCCCGTATCTCTATATGATCAGCGGAGGGAGAGAAGCAGCAGGTGTCAGGTGTGTGTAGCACTGGCAGCAGACATGGAGCCAGCCTATACACACAACTTACTCCAACACACTTCCCAAACATGGACCCACACAGTGACCAGTGCTGCACCAGTACTAGAGCGGAGGTGACTGACACACACACAAAGCACACACACACAGGCTATAATACCAGAACACCACACAC
>JABWIB010001269.1:9853-22601 GCA_016617825.1 Platyplectrum ornatum
ATTGGAACAATTTATCTTATAGTGTATGCCAGCTTTAGAAATGTACAGCAAGATATGCCTTTAGGTGTAATGCCCATACAAGTTTCTAAATATTAAGCTGGCCATACACTATAAGATAAATTGTTCCAATCAAGTCAACTCCCTTGCATGTGCCACCAATTAGTATTAATCTGAACAGAGCAAAATTTGTCAGAAACAGCTGACCATAGTATACATTTTTATGGTGCACGGATTGGTCCCAATATTATTATCCATAATACCACACAAACCTAGCAATAAAAATGTGTTTACAGGATCACAAATGTGTTTGATAGAAGCTAACACACAGCAGTTAATGGAGAGATATATAATGCCATGAGTAAAGTATCATACATCTTGTCGGCTTTCCTTCATACAACACTAGCACCCACAAGGGTAACTCTCCACACATACTTTTATAGACTCCATGAACTGGCTCCAGATCTGGGAATCCTGTTACCAGACTGCTCTGATGCACTTGCAGAGATTAGTCATGTAGGTGGTTCCCCTGATGGTCATTTTGCCTCTAAGGCTTTGTCGAGGAGCAGGAAATTTGAAAGCGGATATTGTTTGGTGCTTCCGATTTTTATACTTTTCATCCAGGATTAACCCCTTCCCACCATCAACTCCTGAGAGTGTGATAAAACACTTAAATTATGGGACATAACCATGCTAACTTAATAAGTCATGCACTCAATTTATGTCTATGAAGATTTCCAAGGTTGCTTCTAATAAGTGAAATTCCCATGCTTTTTACATTTTACATGTTGCTTCTTAATATATGAACTCAATAATACAATTTTCCCAATGGAGACATCTGCTTCTATATTTCCCAGCAACGAGAATGTACATCAATTCCTATCTCAATATATTTAAATAATGCATTTTTTTCAATACATCAAAGCAAAGGAGTGAATATCATATTCTCATTCATCCCCTTTTGGGATATCGTGTCCAAATAGAAAATCCAGAAGAGCTCCCTTTGTAGGAGAAGATTTTCTGTATCTCCACCCTCCACATCTGTGTCGACTTTTTCCAAAAGGAATGCTTATCCCGTTTCCAAATAACACTGTTCATCAATAACAATAGTTAAGTAAAAAAAAAAATCAATTTTCAATTGACTTTTAGACATACTTAATCTCAATAAACACATCACAGCATAACATGTATATCTTGAACAAACAACCGAACCCTGGGCGAATCACCTTCCGCCTTGGCGCACAAAGAGACCGTGAGCCCAGAGCGAGTCCTTACCTGGGTTGCCTCTAGCTATTTATAGCTGGGCCCCCGGACAGAATATTAACATAAGTAGCCTCAGCTCATCCTCCTCCCACACCAAAATCCTAATGAAAACATACATTGCTTACCGCCACAGACCGGAGACCCCGGTCTCACCAACATCACTAAACCATCACTAAACTAAAGCCTTAATACCTTCTAAAATCTGACTAATAAACAACTCCAACCCGACAGCAGATAGGTGAACCCCATCACGGCGATATAGGTGCACTATGTCATGACGAAACATGGGGTGTGAGATGACCAGACCACCCCGCTTCTCCAAAACCAGCCTAGCACTGCGATTGAGCTTTCTGCAAACCCCGTCCATGGCCATCCCGTTGGAGGAGTGCTTCCACACTCTACGGGGGACAATGTCTGACCAAAACCAGGATGCGTGGCCACCAATCCAGCACCTGAGTAAGGTCCCGCTGAATGACAAGAACAATGGGAAAAACAATGGAAAACAACCCCCCTACCCATGCCCGAGAAGGACAACGGGCAAAACAACAAACACAAACATTCTGAGAAAGCGCACTGGGAGCGAGTAAAGGAGGAAGAAAGGGAACAACTATTAACTAAACATCAGCAGGAGCGAGGCATATATAACGTCAATAGGCCTGAGACTTCCACCGGCCCAGTAGCCTGATAGAGTCAGCCTAGTCTTCCGAGGTTGCGGCATGAGTGGCAGCACCAATATGAAATGAATAAGCGCTGTAAGAAAGAGGGGAAGGACAGAGGGCAGGCAAGGATTTCTGCAAAACAGTCTTAAATTGAAACAAAGACAGGGACCATTCTCATGAACCAACCACACCAAACTGCCCCGCGGGCAGAGACCCGCGAATAGTCCACCAAGCGACACAGGACAAACTTCCCACATCGTGTGAAGCTGAAAAACCACCCACTGCCCCCTGCCCGCTTGATCGGTCTTACCCCTGTGAATCTTACAGTGAACAGCCTCAGGAAAGAAAAGAACGTTAGCAGAAGAAGACCAGAGTCATGAGAGCATTTAGACTTAGCAACAAGCTCACTGATGCGGTACGTGCCTGCAAACGCGAAGGCAAACGCGGCGTGAAACAGCCACCAAATACGGAGAAACAGCTACCTGAGCTAGCGGCACCAGCAAACACTAGAGGAGCGCCAGAGTGATGGGACGCCACGCATCGGGAGGAGTGGGCCGCAGCCTAGCCCAACCTTTCAAGCCTATAAAGATATCCTTGGTAATCCTTGGAGTCGTCCTCGCCACACAGCCTGGTAAAGAAGGAATTTGCAGCAAGCGCCGAGCACATGGAAGCACAAGACCTAACTTACCGGAATTTGCCCCACATATACACCCGCAGCCGAGCTAGGGGGCCACCATCATCCTGAGGGCATGAGCCGACCAGGCCAACCACGAAGCCTGATATTGTCGGAGTGTTGCCGGTGCCAATGACCACAGGGTAACCTCTTATAGTCCTGAAAGAACACCTGCCAGACAGAAATGGCACAATGAGTTGAAAGCACNGCGACATCATGGTCCAGTTGTTGGAATTTAGCAAAATCAAAGTGTGAAAGGGCCGCCTGCCAATCCATCATCCACACCCGGGACATGTTCAGCCTGAAAGTGGACATTGAATTCCAGACACCGCAGGAACAGACGGCGAAGAAGTCAACAAACAAAGCTCACAATTGGAGACTGAGGGGGCAGGCCAAACAAGAACACCATTAAACGAACAAAGAGAAACAAACCTTGAGATCAGCGTGCATATCAGCAGACACCCCTATCCAGGAGCTGGAGTCAGGGAACCAACCAGGGATTGCAGGGTACACAGCCCTCCGTCTTGTCATGTGCAATGTGCACTCCCATAGGATGAAAGAGAGCCTTGATGGAAAAAAGCACCTCAGAACAAACCGGAGAGCCACCACCAGAAAGTCATCAAGCATAGCCTTGATGATCAGTACCCGAGACCACGCACCAGTACTGGAATGGTCCCTCCATGGGTACAGGCTCAACCAAAACTCTAACCTAAATTAATGGGGGACTGGGCCTTTTGCAGCACTGTGTGGAGGCAGAGGGCTTACGGGGCAGTCCTTGCCAGGATGACTGGCACCGCAGCGCAAGCAGGCATGGAGATAGTTACAACTCCTTCCTCTGGAGCAGACGGAGTTGTTGAACCCGACACACTTACCGCTTGGAAACCCCCACTTCCCCCTACAATTCAATAACATGTCACGTAACCTCGAGCCAAAGATACAGATTCTTCAACCCTAACTGCAGGCTCACCTGGTCATCACGCTTCCTACGAAAGCACTCATCATACTCACACCAAGCAAAACCCCTGGTGCGCACCTGCAGGTCATGCACCAGATGCTGATAACGCATTACATCCAAATATTCTGTGGGACAGGGTTCCAAATAGCAGAAGGCAAAAGTCGACCACCCATATAACCAATGCTAAGTACGTACGGTAGCCGTCCTCCCTCAAACCCCCACGCTTGCGAGCTTCCCCCAGTGCCTTCTTGCTGTTCCTTGTGAGGGCAAAGAGGTCCACATAGTGTCCAGCACGGATTCTATCCTTGATTTGCGGCTGCACACCTCGAGATATATATATTATATTCACAATGAATCCTATCTTCCACAGCAGGAGACGAGCGTGATCTATGGGTGGAGTAGCGCCTACGGGACCTTCTGTGCAAATGTCTATCGATAGCCCTACTAAGCCTGAGCGGATGCCTATGCCATGGGGAAGAGGATACGGAACAGTCCAAAGAGAAAGAAGAATACGAGGAGGAATCACAGGAGTAATCAGCGTCCCTAGGGACAGATTCATCCGGAGCACTGCAGCTAGGACTGGGAATCTCAGAGGCCAGAAGCAAGGACAGGGTCAGGAGAGTCCGCAGCAGCTGCTACTTCTGTGGACTTGACAGACAGAGTGCCCGCATGCGTGGTCGCCATCTTGTTGTAGCCTGTCGGCACCATTTTGTGTGCGTCGAGCCAAACGGGACACTGGCAGCGCAACACCGTTGGTATAAATTTCAATAAATTGGGAAGAAATACATAAGACACAGACATTAAAAAAGGATACAGCTTGTCAGCCCTAGTAATGATCTATACTATTATACAATGCCTCAACTTCTATTTAACCAACCACGTTTGAGGCTGTACTTGTATGTCATTTAACATTAAATAAGAAGGAAGAGTAGAAACATAGGCTCTTAAATGTGCATCCAAATATTCACTCACTCTCTCAGTCTTTCTACATTTAAAATGATTTCTCTTTTCTAATTTCCTGGTGTATATTCTATTATATAAAATCATCCTTGTCTCTTGCAAATCTATTCCTCCTTTTCCTGTATTGTTGCCGCAGAGCACATGTAAGTAAATAATGACAGAGTAGCCACTTTGGACTAGATTTACCAAACTAAACAATAAGAGATGTTGCCAGTAACTAATGGAATTTACCTCCCCTGCTATTCAACATGGTTATGCCAACTCATAACTTTAATCTTGTAAATTCAATAGTATGTAAGTCTGGATCCAGTCCATTGTTATTTTTGTGCTCACTCTAGTTCTCCACATACTGTATGCAGTGCTTACACACTGTGGTGTAAGTGCAGTTCTGGATAATGTTCAGTATCAGTAGGAGAAAAAAAGATAGCCAGTCACTGGTAATGGGATAAATATTGCAGCCCTTCAATCAACAATATATCATACATACATACATAAGTAAATAGAGAAATGCCTAAACCAATAGCAACCAATAGGAAAAGTTTGATATAGATTTTAGCTTTTAAATAATTTTTTTATTATTAAAAATATACATTTTAATTATGTTTGTGCTTTATATAAATATGGCAGAAAAAGTTACAGAGGGCTATGACAGAAATGTTTTAGAACACAAAATGCAAAGCAGATGGCTGCTTATAAGGCTGCTTAGCTGTCAGAAATGGACCATGAAGCAATGGAGACAGTGTCCAGGTTTAATGAATCCCATTTTCTTTTTACATTATGTGGCTAGCCAAATGCATGAGCATAATTTATCTGGAGAAGACATGGCACCAGGCTGCCCTATTGTAGCAAGAAAGGCCAGTGAATGTAGTGTGATGCTCTTGGTAATGTTCGTGTGGATGCTACGACACATGCCATCTACCCATAGGCACCGCAACAAGGGGGGGCACAGCGCTGAATCACCCCCCCTTCCCCCAAATGTGAAGGGGTTGCTCTCCCACTCCACCTCTAGAGCACAGTAAGCCTGTTACAGGCGCTGCAGTTCCTATGTAAGGCTGAGCAGTTTACCCAATCTTACATTGTATCTGTAGTGCCTGTCATACAGGGGACTAACCCCCCAAAGTAAAATGTGGCAATGCTGCTGCATCTACCTAAACATTCTTGCAAGCTGAATACACCTCACCATTCTTGGACTTGGTGATATTAACAAGAGGTAATCAATATAGTCATGATCAAATATCACCTTCTTCATTTACATCAGGAAACACCAGGTATAGGCAGTCATCATGGACTGGGTATTTATATATGATGCATGGATGATGAATAATGCTATAATGGGATCAACTAATTTGCCTATGTTATGGTCAGTCAAGTCCCAAATATTCTGAAGGAGTATGGCTTCATTGACTCAAGGTTCAAGGTGTTCCAATTGGAGAGTGCTTAGATCTACAAACTGCAGTGTATAAACTGCCCAAAAATGGTCCAAGCTCCTAGCTACACTGTGCCATTTAAATAGGATAGGACCAGGGTTAATAATGCTACTTAGACATTAGACTAGGAGATCCAGTGATTGGGAGGGTGCAGGTGTCTCTGTCAGAGTCCAGAGATTTCCAATCTGACTGCCTGAATTAGTAACATATTGTCACGCAGACACTAGCTATCTGTGTGACAAGATTTGGTTTGGGTTAAGTTTAGGCTGCAGGAGGGGACAACTCATAGTAGAAAAGGGTAAGGTTACTCTGCAGAAGGAGAATGGTTACTAGAAAGTGAAGGTTAAGGTTAGGCTGCAGAGAGGGGAAAATTCTGGGTTGGGGTTATGGAAAATACCTCCTGTTGCAGAGAGGGAATTTAGTCTTTTTCATTCGCAGAGTACCCTTCATTGCATTTTCTTCTGTCACTGCATCTGTGTCGTCACCATATGCTTGCCGGACACAGTCCTGTCAGAACAGGGCAGTTGAAGATAAGATTAAGTTAAGAATAAAGATTATTTAGGTAATAAGTTTAAAGCCTTTGTGTGTCTAATGGGGGATGCCAGCATACTGGGATCTGATGTCAAGGTTGGCATTTTAACTAACTGCACATGATCTCACACTTGCCATCACAGTTACAGTGGTCATCGGTTATAGGAGAGTGATGTTTTATTAGGTTTTGTTTCAGATAACATATTTTGCTTTAATTTAGGGTCATTGTGACCCGATGTTATCATGTTATCATAATTAAAAGGTTTTACTGTGTTTAATAGAGCTGGAAAACGACACACCATGTAATACTATCTTTAGATACCTGTGCATGACCTATAAATATAAGTAAACCTAAGCTATTATCGTCTACCAAAAGTTCCCGCCCTGCTTAAAATTTCCCATAAACACTGACCATGATATTGCTACTGCAATGTTGTACCGGTGCAATGATTTACAATGATGCCTATGTAATCAGACCCTTTAGTATTAATCCTATGTTAACTTGGACAGGTTAATGTAAGAGCTTTGTCTGAATGTAATTGTAATACCCCCTTCACATTACCTCAAATTAGCTGTCTTTTTTAATGAAAAAGCTGGCTGCCAGATTCTAAACTCAGTGTGAACGCTCTATTTACAAAAAGCCGGCTACTGAAAGCTGGTGTTCAGAGGCTGCTTTTTAGAAGGGGTTTTGCTCTCCTATCTGGCTTTTTCAGTCAGTGTGAACACTACAAAGCTGGCTTCCTCTCCCATTGTGTTTGTGCAGTGCTGATTGGCTCAGCTGTTTCAAGCACAACACTGCCTGTCTCTCCCTCCTCTCCTCATGTAAACAAACAGAGTAATGATGTGTACTGGTAGCAAAAAGCAGGGTTCAATATGAACAGTTTTCTGGTAATCTGCACTGTCCTTTTTTCAAAGCCCCTCCAATTTCCCGGGCTCTACACCCTGGCTCTAAACCCAGTTTTTCAAGGTTGGTAATCTTAAAGTGATATGAGTAAACAATATTAAACAATATTTTTAACATGTAATAAAAACATGATTTTTTTTCTTACTGTATGTAGTGTTTTAACACATTTACAATACATTGGCATCAATTTCTAAGCAATTGTAATGTGTTTGAAGTGTCAAATACTAATGCAAGTGTCTTGGTTGTAGAGTGTCACCCACCTGTACCTGTAGCTGGTGAAAAGGTTTTGTTTTGTTACATCTGATCAGCTCCGGATCATCTGCAATTGCTTGGGCAATCCCTTACTGTACATTGACTATGTCCCTTCACCCCTTTTCTTTCTTCTTTCTAAACATGTGCAGTACAAACATCACAGCTGGTGTCACAACTGGATTATGCCCACTGTGTCTAATAAGGGAAGGTGGCTGTATAGGACCGCTCTATTGCAGTGTAATGATGACACAAAACAGAAAGTACCAAAGAGTCAATAAGGAAATATTGTCTCAGATATTGGTGCTGAAAGTCAGCAGATGTCACCAGATAAGCAAGAAATAGTGATGAAGAAGTAAAGATAAATCATAAATGGCAGGGAAAGAAGACAAGAGTACCGATGCTGGTGAGGATTTCCCAGTGTCTCTCGAGGCTCAATGCTCTTCATGCTTAATCTATATGGCCAATGTCATCATGTATAATTTACAAGTGAGAAGTTGATCATGATGATAGTACAGGTGAGAAAAATCCACACTGTCAAAATCCTGGTACAGAACATTCCTGACATAATAATTCAGAACAATTCCAACACACAAAATCCCAACACCATTTAAAACATTGTGACATGCGAATAATCCCAACAATGAAGAAGGCAGCTACCTTTATGCTCTGTCCCTCTACTGCTAGTAAGATCTATCCCCCCCGCGGGCATTTTACTTTGTCCCTGCAGCCATAGAGGGGACAGACTGAAGTGCCTGCGGGTGAAACAATGGTACAGGCAGTGAGGAAAGGGGAACAAAGCATAAAGGCAGCACTATAACATGTACTGTAATTCAGACGTTCATTCAGTGTCCTTAGCAACGGCTAACAGCGAGACACTGTTAAATTACCAGGACAGGGGAGCTGCCTTTATGCTCTGTTCACAATGTTCTTTGTTGATATTATATATGTCGGCGTATTATCAGTTTCAGGATTTTATGTGTCAGGATTTCACCAGAAACTGCATCCCTTGGACCAGACTTGAAAATAAGAGTAGAAAATGACACCAGGGCAAAATCATGTTAAATTAAGCAGTAAATTTCATCTGTTGCAAACAGTATTGGAGTTGAGAAGTGATGTTTCCTAGCCCAAGTCTAAAAACAGCTTAAAAGTAAAACTGGTCAGTATCTGTCCACAAATTCATCACGTATTTGCCCAGGTGTAACTTTTTTATTTTCATGTCTATATCAGGGCCATTATGTATGTCCATTATAAAATAGCTTTGACTATATTTATATTGACAAATCTAAATATATATATATGAGTTTGTATTTCCAGCACACATTTATTCAGCAATCAAATACTTTTTAGTCTTTAAATGTAAATTTAAATGTGCCATTTGACTGGGGTTTCCATTTCCCAAAGGAAAGGGTATATTATTTACGTTTTATATCCAGCTACAATGATTGTTGAAATAAGTTATTTCTTTAAGTGTGGAATATAAATAGCTTATGAAAATAATTAAGCACATTAAAGGACAATTATTGTGGCAATTCATATTTTTCTAACATTTGAGGACAGTAGAGGATTGCTGGCTTCATCTGTTTTTAAGACAGCAAAACACTACTGAGTAGGTCTCCTGTCATTAAATGATTAAGTGGTATAATGAAGCAGTAAGTAATTGTGTTTAGCATTCTGTGCCTATTTTATAGAACGTGGAAATGCTGGTCAGGACAGATGACTCAAGACTTGTTCTTGCAGAACGCTACAAAGGGTTCCCAGTGATAAGCTTTTCTATTTCTGTCTATGTGATTGCATTACTTAATGGCTCATTGAACTACCTAATCATTCGGCATTAGGAGAATTCCTTCCCTGTATTTCCACCAATGGCAAGTATGCCAACCAGCTATAAATATGGATTAACAAGCAGCAAAATATTAAAAATACAATAGTAATTGGTATATTATTTTCTGTAAATATTAATGCAGTAGCTAAAGACAAACGCAAGCACGTAGTGAATTTATCTATATTTGAGAATAGACAAGACTCAGGCTTATATAAAGCAGATGTATTTTACAAATATTTTTACAATTACATTAAATCAGATCCAGATTGCCATAAGTTCTGCATGCCGAGCTACAAATACAGGACCTGTGGGAATCTATATACACATTTCCTGTACCTCTTTAACACAGTGCAACCCATAATGCATCCTCCTTACCTTTATCTTACCAAATTCAGATCTTTAGGCACTCATGACTAAAGCTGGCCATACACTATGCACTAAATCGTTCAATCTGAAGATTGGATGAAAATTGAACATTTTTTTTTTTTAAAGAAATTGAAAACAGCCATATACATTACAATAATTGTATGGAAAAAAAACAAAATATGCAAATTAGTAATTCCAAACATGTTGAATTGCAGAGGAGATCACGCAGATAGAACGTCCATTTCGTCATTATAGGAGGTGCCAGAGCATCGCAGAAGCAGCCGGGCACCACTCTGGTGCCCAGCCACAGCTGGTAAACACTAAGTATATTTTTATTTATTCTATTTTTTTTACAGGTCTTCTTTTATTTTCTATGGGCACCACAAAGATAGGGCGATTTTCCCAATGGAAAATCACCACATTTGTTGGTGCCAAATTTCTCAGAGAAAAATATCGTTCTTGTGGATGCCCACATTAACACATTTTAAAACATAAAGGGAATTTAAGGTCACCTTACACTATTTATTACAAGTACAGCTTCCTTTTTGTTTCATGTCTTTAGTTAGCCACTGACTCCTAAAATAAAGTATGTCATTATGCTTAACTAATTATAGTGTCATTATATATTATTATTGTATATTACATACATACTGTGGATTTCACATTATTATTATATTCAGGCTTATTACAGGACAGTCTGCATTTCATTTCATTTCTTGCTCTTACTTTTCAGCTCTAGACTTGACAACTGTATTGCCACATGTTTTAACATCAAATCCAACACCTACAGACAATTACCAGAGAGGAAAATTCTGTACAGTTGAGAATGTGTGATGACAGATGACTGTGATCTGTAGATTGCATAGAAAATACAGAATAATGTACTTGACCCATCAGGGTTTTCTAAGATTGACATTTTGTGTACATAATATATGGGGTTTTTTTTACTTATTTTACAGAACATTGCAGTTTTTCTGAAAAAAAAAATATATTTTTTAAAGGCACATTTACATGTTTTGGAAAATCACATTTTGCCTTCAAAGGTCCATGTTAAATAATATTAGTGATGTATAATGTATAGATTTACTAAATTGCTAAATTAATCTGCTTAATATGTCACATTGCTAATAAATACACAATGAAATGTGATATGAAATAGAATAAAAAGACAGTTCTCGTGTGGGGCCTTATCACACATGAAGGGGCAAATTTTCCCAATTATCAATATGGGCAAATAAAAGTAGAATTGCATGGAGTAAAAAATATTGTGCATTTATTTAGAGTTTTAAAATGTTTATTTATAGTTAAATTACTACATCATTTTATTATGGTTACTATTAGCAGACATCACCATACACATAAAATATATTATGTGCATTACTATATTTGCAACCAAAAAGTAAAAGTAGCCAATGAATAAATGTATAACACAGTACTCTGTGCTGAGTCTGTAGTAGTAAGCATAAAACAGAACAGAAAATCAAGTGCATAGCACAAGGTTTTCTTGAATTTATTTAAATCAGGATCTGTGTCTAAATTTACTAAGCAGGGAGATTGCAGGGGGATTTAAATGTAGGGATGTTGCCCACAGCAACAAATCAGATTCAAGCTTACTTTCTCCAGTATATAAAAAAACTGAGAGCTTTTCAATCTCCCTGCCCTTATTTCTTTTTAGTATATATAAATCTACATAGAGGTAATTCCTTTCAGCAGGTACATATGCCACCTTTTATAACGCTCACATATTTCTTTTATACTGCTAAAAATGGCCTATCTTTTTATGTATGGACCTTCTGGGAAATTATTATAGAAGAGCAGAGAGTGCTAATTTTAGTGATATTTTATGGTTTCTTAATAAATTTTACTTAAAGTCACAGAGTTTGCAACAATACCTCTTTGTACTGAATACATATTATATTTTGTTTTATTGAAACATAATTGTTAACAGATTAAATAATTAGCTTTACAATTACAATTTCTTTAAAATAACAAATTGTTTATATGGGGGGCACACACATGGTGTTTCCATGGTGTTGTTCTGGTTGCCTAGAAAACCCCTTCCATCGCTAAGATTATCAATATTCTTTTCAGAGAGTTCTGCGGTAGTTTAAACATGTTTTTAATCCTCTGGCCACTAGTGGTCTCCCTATCTCCCAATCACTAGTGGTGAGAGAATGAGTTTGCTCTCTCTCTCCTTTCTATTTTTGAATACACCTCCATCCACCAAAGGACAGAGACTGAACAGAAATGTCAGCCTGCTCTGTCTCAGTGTGTGCTGAGCTCACTTACCATCTTGCCTTGTTGTCATGGAAACCTATTGTCATTGCAACCTATGCCACACTGTAGAGGGTCACTTACCAGACTCCCGTGGGCGAGCGACAGGTTCCTCCTACTTACCACAACCAGATGACACAAGGGCACTACTCAGCTGCTTACTTGTGACCCCCTGCTGG
Source organism: Platyplectrum ornatum (assembly GCA_016617825.1). Classification (NCBI taxonomy): domain Eukaryota; kingdom Metazoa; phylum Chordata; class Amphibia; order Anura; family Limnodynastidae; genus Platyplectrum; species Platyplectrum ornatum. The sequence continues at coordinate 22,116 of JABWIB010001269.1, forward strand.
CCAAATGGTTCTGAAGGTTCTTATCAGTTACTCCCCATTGGTCTCCGGCAAATCCCGAAAGTCCCACTGGGGTACCAGGTTCGTGGAGGGGGTAAGCACAGCTCAACAAACATGTATGTATGATCTGTCTTGTCAATCACCTGTCAGTTAGTCGAGCAATGACTTTACACATGAGATGTACATGGTTGATACTAGAATTATATTTTACAATTAAAGTTGCAATATCCTAAAGAAGATATATATAGTACTAATGTAACAGACAGTGTCAAATGTCCGTGTTCACATCATGGCAAGTAAATGATAGGTATACTACAGTCTAAAATCCCTCACAGCAAATGCACTGGACAAGTAGAGTTGTTTACAAACCAGTGATCATGTGCAAAGATCTGATTTTGTATTCAGTTAGAGCAATTGGTGATCTTTGAAGAATTATATTCCATGAGATCTTTTATTTGTCTCCAGAAATAGGTGGCGTAATGGAAGGGT
>JABWIB010001269.1:25260-35472 GCA_016617825.1 Platyplectrum ornatum
TGAGTGGAAATGTTGGGGGGTCGTCTTATACGCCGGCATATACGGTAATATTTAGATTTGAGTTGATACTCTTTTTTATGACTAGATTGGCTATATTCATATAGTAACCCTAGATATATACAGAAGGCAATGCTACATTGGAAAATCATGTCAAACTTGTATAGATTACTATTCAACAATATTTGCTTCAGCACCAAGGACAGAGGACAGTGACACGACTAGTATGAAGTCTAATTGTGCCACTGTTACAATCCTACGCGGTAAGAAAAAAGTAACCCAAGCTAACCCCAGATCATAGATAAAGCCCAAGGGGTTTTGTATGGATAAAGTATAAGTAGCTAAATGTGCGCAATGAAATCCCTTCAATATGTATAAGCAACACAGTAGATACTCACCTATTCTGGTTCTAAGACAGGGAAAAAAAGGGCACAATAACTAAATAAAGTGCTCTCTTTGAGATCATTTAATACCGTTTCCAAAAAATAAAGCCCTCTTCATCTTCCTGCAGGAAATCTTTTCCTTCTGTCTTTCCTAATGGACTAAACATCATCACCCCATTATCCACCTATAAGTACAGTGGCAGTTAAGTACAGTGGTAGTTTCCTAGACACCGCCTCCTGATATATAATAGCTAAACATAAAACTGGGAGATTTATCTCTTCTTGGGAGTCCGTATCATATTGATGGAAAGGATAAGAGTGGTTGAGAGGGTAAGGGGGCTCATAGCCTTTACACAATGTGTCATATCTGCGGATGCTTCCAGTATACCTCTTAACAGACAATTTTATTACATTCATAAGGGACAGAAGTGGGGGTAAATATGGGGGGGAAGTCACTTCTCTGACGTAATTGACGTAATTGAAAAACTATAAATCACCAATCCCTTCTATTATTTTGTATGTTTCCATACCGCCACTTCTACATTTCCACTTCGTCCACTGATTTATAATATATATTTTAATCACTTCATAAGTGTCGCAGTTCTGAACCTGAATTGGATGCTGGTTACTGGAAATAGTGTGGTGTGTGGTGGCTGTACACACACACACAAACACACACACACACACATTTAAATATTGTACTGGACTTCTAAAAACTGGATTATAAATAGAGTTTGCATATAAAGATTATGTACAATTATATTGCCAGAAGAAAAACAGTTACTAATCCTTTTGACCAGGCTACATAATCTGCTGTTTCTACCAAAGCCCGACTCTGAAACATGAGTGTATGTTAATTATTCAGGGCAGTCAAATGGAACAAAATGGTTGACAGACTCTATTCTCAATTGTACCTTAATTATGTTATTCTAACTTATCCCATTATTAAAGTATGTTCCTTGCATAACACCATCAAAAAGGAATATGAAAATCTCACTCCTGAATTTCATTTAAGTATAATTAGCATTTTTCTAATCCTCGGTAGCATGCCTGTCAATGTTATCGGGCTAAAAAAAGATATCTAACAACTTTCACACGTTGTAAGTCCCATATGATGCTGAACTCGTAATGGACATGCAGCATGCACTTTTTTATTGTTACTGTCATTTACTAGAGTTGGTTTTTACATAAAAATAGACCTTCTATACCCCATTTACACAGTTTTTACTGGAGAAAGAACCAATATCACATTTCTGAAGAGCTGTAAATGCTATCACTAGTAAGCAACAGAACTAAATCATAGAGGTGCTCATAACATTCCAGCTGCAGACATCCAATGCACAAACAGCAGGTCATGCGTTCAGTGAATTGATACCTGTCTAAGTAACTGAAATATTGCAGCTGGTTCAGAAGAAATATTATGGAGGAACTGAAAATTATTTACAGATAATCTCTATTTCATGTAAGTTTGTATTATATTTGGAATCAAGTGATAAAATTTTTAGATCTACCTCCATGAGAGACGGGATCCATTCTCCGGTTTTAAAATCATATTTTTGATATCACGTAATGTTGGATATCTGCATTTCAAAAATGTCAGATTTTTGCAAAAGAGGAATATTATTATGGTTTTGCTTGCAGTGTTAAGCTGGGTACACATCAGAAAGATAATCTTTCCAATCAACAGAAAATGACCCCCACAGCAGAAATCTGTTAGATTAAAATGCATGTTTTGTGAGTACACATGTAACAGATTTCTGTTGTGATGGTCATTTATCTGTTNATTGGAAAGATTATCTTTCTGATGTGTACCCAGCATTATTCAGAATACTTTATTGTATAAATCAGTGGGGGTGTATACAGGTGTATGCCATATCTTCACTTCTTTCACCAATTTAATTGAAATCTATAAATTTCCATTCACTTCCATTATTTTCAGTGTCATACAATCACTTATAAACGTCCATACCCCCACTTCTAAATTCCCACTTTCACCACTGGTATCCATTATATTTGAAATGTATTCTAATGATCCTTCTTCGTCCACATTTATTCTAAACCCTATAGCCTCATTACTGGTTGTGGTCTATATATTTATTTGACAACTGCAATTTTGTTTATTGTTCTTGCTACAACAGGTGAAATCTCCAGTGTGCACTAAACAGATGTAATTCAGTGTTTGCTGTCAGGTTCGGATTGACGCACTGTTTGTGCTTTAAATAACCAGCTATTTTTTTTAGAATTCAACTAATAACAATGCATGGGCTGCTTTACAAACGTCTTCACTAATAGTCTATGCCAGTGGTTTCCAAACTTTCTCAGATTGAGGCAACCTTAGGGTCTCCATATGTTTTCAAGACACCCCTAAGACAAATAATGATCAAACAGTCTCATTTTTTACATTTAATCTAAAGTCAAAATAGTAATAACTATTTGGGTAAAGACAGAGATACTCTGGCACCCCGGGGAGCCTAGGCGCACAGTTTGGGAACCACTGGTCTATGCCATGAAAGTTTCTCCAGGATGTTCTAGTATATACAAAAATAATTCACTAAATGTAACTGGAATTACTAGAGATTCTTCTTCACAGACTGCAGCAATTGGCTATTGTTGGTATCCACCCATGCTGCCAACTATTCCAACCACAATATGTGCCCGCTAGGGAAGGTTAACTTTGTAAGTTATTATTTAGGACTCAAAGTGGGGGTGGATATGGGGGTATGCCATACCAACACTTCTCCCACTGATTTACTTGAAAAACTATAAATCTCAATTAAATTCTTTCATTTTCCATGTTTCTATATCACCACTTCTAAATGTCCATACCTCCACTAATAAATTTCCACTTCAACCACAGTTATTATTGGTTCAATGATCCAATTGCCATCATTAAATGACATGACTGTGTAATCCGTCAATACATCCGTCTTATACATTTACTGGAATGTATGAAGTTATTGTTGATTATGTTATTGGTCTCAGTATAATTGAATTGTGTTTAGTCATTTCAAGTTAACTTGACAGTTTGATTACAAGTTTACTTGACAGCAACGTGCTAAAGGATTGACAACATTAAGCTGTCAGCTGTTGGCAGGTTGTTTCTAGACATCACCTCTGTCCTATGCTGACAAGAGGAGGTGGGGTTAAGGGAAGGAGCCACATTCAAGGCACTGGGACAGACAGATGTGCCAGTGACCTTTTTTCGTAGCACAAATAACACAAATAACAATATGGACAATAACATATGGACAATTTTACATTAATAGAAAATAATGTCCACATTTTCTTTATGCAGTATGGGTGAAATGGTTAATGGCTGCTTAGTGTACTCAGGTTCTCACCTCTTTTTTCTCACTCAGCAGATCTTATTTTTTGTTTCTGGGACACACAAAAACAGATTGTCTGGTCCAAGGTCACAAAAAGGGGACATGAGCATAGGAAGCTTGCACTGGTATTTAAGACCCTGTGGATATATGTCAATGATGTGCCTTGTTTTATGTAAAGTAAATATTAAATAATATTCTATTATGCAATCCATCTTGTTTCTATCACTAGAAATGGGCCACTCACTAACACCCTTGAAACCATACGAGGAAGGGAGAGGCGTGAATAGATTTCCGCTATCTGGAAGATCTGCACAGATATGCTTTTTTACAGAAGTAGATCCGCACAGTTCAGTTGAGGTAGATGTCCAGAACCCCACAAGAGAGAGAGGGTAGTGACAGGGGAGTTCGATCACCTCTCCAGTACGAATTTACAGACCTCAGCGGATACAGGGTGTGCTCTAAAGTCTCTTCATAGTGCAAAGCTATGCAGTATGTATATTGTATATACTAAAGCAAGGTACCCTACATGCAAAATAATTACAATTATTTTCATCCCTTATATTTCAACATGGATTAGCTCAGGTGTACACTTGTGTGTATATGAACCTAATCCAGAGTATGTAGCACAAGCGGGATACGCAGACAGGACAGGACATCCTATCCAGAGGTACATGTTATAGCAGAAATCCGCATCTCTGGATAGGACATGGGAAAAAGCCAGACTGGTTTAACACAATCATGCTTTTTGCTGAGGCTGAGGTTTCTAAAATGGATTTAAATAGGTTTGGCAATGCATTCAATGTTACAATCCCAGTGTGTAGTAGCGGTGTACCATTAGTGAAATGCTTGTGAGCCTGGTGAACCTCAATAGGGCCGCTTGCCTAATCTGTACTGTCAGAGATATTGCCTTAACGATTTCTACCTTTTACCTTCATATTGTAATGTTTTTGGAATATTTTGCATTTGATTTGGCACCACTAACCATTCATCCAATGAGTACCATTTATTTCCAAAAGACACAGTAAAGAGAAGAAATGGATGTACACTGTACCATTAACATTGGAGAAAACACATTTATTCATATTCAATAAGCATTTTCAGTTTCCAAACCTGTGTAACAAAAAGAAATAGCAACTGCGTAATAACTGCTTCCTGATAACAAGATTACTGACCATCATGGCTGCTGTGGAATAGGATTATTTCTTGTTTAAATGGTAGCATGCCTTTGATAAGGCATCAAAGCCATTGTCACACCACCAAGGCTTCATTTTTTATGGACTCTTTAAATCATCATTAGTCTGTGGCGATACACACACACACACATGTATATATTTTTTTATTATTTTTTTTTATATTTATATTTTTAAAACACTTGGTGACATTCGCTGTTAAATTCTATATTCTGTACCCTGAATACACACATATTACATTTTATATTTGTTTTCATTGGAATCTATAACACTGCCAACATGCAGCCTGTGATTTTCTACATGTACCACCTATTTATATAGACCGCTCATTAGATACTGACTGCATTCTGTATACAATATAAAATCCATGTATTATTGCAATTGCGGATGTTAAGCACTGTTATTATCATGTTCTATTTAAAATTTTAATAAGCTAATTCTGGGAAAATCATTTACACTGTGAACAATAATAATTGTCATTTTCACATCTGAGGCATATTGTATTAAAGGGTAAATGCTTAGCAGTGCGATGTTGCACCAGGGCACCTATTTGTTTTGCTTGTAATACCTGATGCACTCACACGTATCTCTCTGTATCTCCTATGTATCCCCGCTTGCTTGTTTTGCAGCACACCACAGTGTTATCAATGCACACTGCACAGACAAAACCTGCATTTTACTCAAATGATGTATTGTATTGTAACCAGCAGCATGCTGTCTAAACACAACATAATAATGACACCCAAGGAAAGGGGGACGCGTGCCGTTCAGTGAATGATAGAGAGGCAAGGGAGGAGTTTTGCAGTGAGAAAGGGGGAAGACAGAGGGAGATATTGAGGTAGGAGAGGGAGGGAGAGACTTTGCTGGGTGGAATACTAATCAACCTAGTTCTCAGTCTGCAGCAGCCTAGCTGCAGACATATACACACATACTGGAGACTCTCATTCAACACATGCATACGTCCTTCTATCATACACACATGCACCCTGACAGACGCTCTCACATTGTTCAGGTAACTGTGCCTCTTCTATGATAATGCCTAATTTGCCGCCACTGACTCATCATTAGCTCCGGCATAAGGTTTCCTTTGTAATAGCGGTGAGTCGTACACCTCTGACCTTCTTACCCTCTGCTTCTCCAACTTTCACGCCTCTCTCCAGTTATCCTGCCTCCTTCGCTCTGTCCTTGGCTGATGGCTTTGATGGAAGCAACAGAACACTTCAACTTCAATTCAACTCTTTCCGCTGTTTTTTTTTTCTTCCTCAACTTTGAATGTGTCCTGTGTCTTCTGCTAGAATAAAGGAAGCCAGGAGGATCAGGGCTGCTCCCATGGCAGGATTATTAGCATCATTAAGTTTCCTCCGTGCAGTCCTTCTCTTTGCTCTAGTTAAAGCTTTGATCTCTTATGCTGGAGACTCAGACGGACGTGTGCAGAGCAGATTCTGAATCAGTTATAGACAAGCTGTCATTTTCTTTCCCTTTTCCCTGTCACGGGAAATAAAGCTCCATTTGAACATCTCATTCAACTTGGCACGAAGCAATGCAGATGATCCACAGGTCTTAGTTAGCACCTCGCACCACGGCAGTTGCATGTCGGTGCCAGAGACCATCGCTTAACCTTTGCTTTCTTAATCCCAGTAATTGCAAAGTATTCTGCTCAGACTAAACCTGTAGGTGACATGCAGTCCCTTATATCTCCTGTGACCAAGGCTATTCTAGTAGCTTTGTTTATTTTTGCCATTCTGTTAATCCTCTATGTGATCTTGTGGTATATCTGCCGAGACGTGGATTGTGATCATGGGATTTAATCTAGGAAATTGGCCAATGGATTAGGCATCGGAGCTGTTCACTTCAGGAATAATTCAACCAGTCATTAACCACTATTCTCCATGACAAAGACCAGAAACTGACCTTCAGAAGTAACTCAGGGTGACCTGGTAAGTGGTAATTTGTCATTGAATGAAAAGAGTAATATGTGTATTGCTATCAGTCAACCAATGTAAACATCCCATACTTTTCCCATATGAGAGAGGGGCCATATTCCCGAATTGACATTATGTATCCTTGTTACCAAATTCTTTGGCAACTCTGCCTAGAGAGCAATTTAAAGCTGTTTTAAAAGTTAAATGGTCCTAAAGGGCAATGTACAAAACTGGTCTACAAATACAGATAATTAATCATTCCATTTATTTATTTATTAGTCAATTAATCTGAGACTATAATAACAAATAAGAATCTTTCTCAAATGTTGGGGTTATCTAAAGGGGTCTGCAAAAGGTTAGAGGTCAATAAGGCCAACACTTGACCAAGGGTCAAATAGCTCTAATAACTATTCAGCTCAAGCTGTTGATCTAGCTATATTAGAATAGGGTTCAGATGATAGAACTGAATTACATTAGAATAGGGTCCAGATGATAGAACTGAATTACATTAGATTTACATTAGAATAGGGTTCAGATGGTAGAACCATGTTTGTTTTTGAAACAACAATGAGGACTGGAAATTTTAAAGATCCAATAACCCAATTCTGCTTTCAATCTCTTATATAGTGTATAGTGTTACCTTTCAGAAAAGCAATGTATTTTGATGGAAGAAAACATCTATTGGTATGATATGGTGTGTGCAGCCTTGAGACATGGAGCGTCGATGTGATTTATTTTGTCTCCGAACATTAAGGGAACCAGCAAAGGACAGCTAGTGCAGTCCCCATTGATATGCAAGAGATAACAGCAGTGTTCTCAAACTGATGATGAAGCAGACCCCTTGGGATATAAGCAGGAGAGTAATTGAAAAGAAAAATAGTTTATCAACACAAAGCTTAAAACGCTCACAGCTAAGATGGCGAGGCAGGGAGATTGGACACAGCTTCTTTAAATGAGGCATATTTATCAAAATACGTTCCATCTGCAGAAGAGCTTACCTCAGACGTTGCCCTTTCATATGGTGTTCTGTCAGCTCCCACAGCACTGGCAGCTATGCTGTAACTAATAAACACACACAGCACTGTTCCAATGCTCACAGGCATTATTAGCATATTCTTTACAAGCATTCATTTTATCATTAACTCACAAAGTTTATTAGAGCTTTCAAAGGTATTGTCTACATATATATATATATATATATATATATATATATATATCCTACTTATACAATGTATGAAATAAATTAGAGGTCTGCGTGTATGTGTGGTCTATTATATACCCTAAATATATTGTAGTATATATTCACAAAATCATAATATACTCAATATGTACTTTATATAGTATATCTACTCAATATAATATGGGTCTGGGGATGGTGCACTAAATAAAGTACATATTAAGTATAAAGGGTGTAAGTGAATAGCACGTACTGGAATATATGTGTGGTATATATGGGCTGGTGATTGTACACTATTAACTGTATACCCAAATATAACCTGATACATAATATACTCAATATGTACTTAATAGAACGCACCATCTCCACAGCTTCAGTATTCCAATATCCATTTGGAACCCCCCTTTAGAAATTCTAAGTTTGCCACTGTATAGATATCAGTATACCCTTATGGCTATCCTGGGCCAGGTTGCAGCGAGGGTCTTCTCCAGCGATATCTATGCTATGCTGTGTGCTGGGGATGTTCATGTATGGGCAGACACCGCTGGAGAAGAACAGCACAGAGGACAGATAACTCCTATTAGTTTTAATAAAGATAATCATTTTGACACTATAACTGAAAAAGAGCGAAGCGAGGCGACTCTCAGGGGAAGGGAAGCGCAGCGTTGGGGTAATCAGTGATTCCCCAGCAAGAAGGGCTTCCTAATGCACAAAGCAGTCACATATGAAGCAATTATCTGTGAGACTCCCTCTCTCTTTAATAAAGGGAGCGCAGTATGTGTGAAGATACCTGTGGAAACCTTGCTTCATATGTTTTATTTGTAAAGAAACCCGTAATGTACCCAATGCTGTGCAAAAGTAAAAGTGTGACATATTAGCCGAAAGTAATGTGACTTTTCTAGCAGCAACAGATTACATTTACACCATAGGAGAGATAGTTAACACATGATGTGCTTTGTAATCCGAGGAGGTTTGCACCTTAATAATAATGTTTGGGTAATACATATACAACAACAGAAGATCATTTTATTTTACTTTCTAGCAATTTGTATGGCTATAGATTATCATACCTTCCAACCGTACCTAATTTATCGGATATTTAATGATCTCTACTGGCTAAAAAAGGTTCCAGTTACTATGCTGGGAATGACAAGCCCCGCCCCTTTTACAGGCACGCCCCCGAGTAGCGATTTATGGAGGGTATATAAAACTATTTTAATCTGCATGAGACCCTTAAGATTTATGTCACAATTTAAGTCCAGTTATTATAGTATATCAGCAATATATACAGTGTGCTCACACCTGTGTAAGTATATGCAATAGTCTGTTACAGGTTATTGCAATTCTCTTAGTGATCAGTAGCCACATTGGACCTTATCAATATGGAAAATAGTTATCCAAACTTACAGTCCATCTCACCAACAGGTGACTAACATGTAATGGTGCTATTTATCAATGAAGGTCCATGTTTACAGTATATATGCAGTATACATACATGAATAGTAATTTCTTTAATGTCCATTGTGCAATGTCAGTTGTAGTGGTTATATAGTAGTTTTTGTAGTATTCGTCTTCTGTTACGAAAGCTGTGCATGTTTTAAGTGTATAAACTGTTGAATCAATTTAGTTGATGATGATTCATATTGGACGAATATAAAGTTATTCTGTGAACATACAGTAATAGATTGTGGATCTGCTAGATCTGCTACAGAGGATTTCCTATCCAATCTGAATTAAACTTTACAAGGTCAGTCAGTCACAGAGTGGGTTTACATATGTTTGCAGCATAAATCTTGGCACTATATGCAGGATAGTAAGTAAGTGGTGGAGGTAGGTGAGCAAGGAGTGCAAGGGGCAAGTGAGGCTTGTATTGCTCCCTTTACATTTCTAGGCATCCCCCATATTTAGCAGTGGAGCCTGTTATGTAGTGTCCCGTCCATGTACTGCAACCCTCTAACCCTGAACGCTGTAATGTGCAATATTTCTCATGTAGGGCCAGATTCAGATCTTTATACTCATGAGTTACACTCTCAATGGCAAAACCATGTTGAATTGCAGGGGAGGTAATTTGAATTAATTGCAATCAGTATTACAGGTGGGAGATGATGTTTCCAGCACAAGTGTAATAACAGTGTAACAGTAACGCTGGTCAGTATCTGTGTGCAACATGCAACAATAAAGTATTCTCCCTGCATGCAAACACTGACATTCATTTTA
>JABWIB010001269.1:44816-74153 GCA_016617825.1 Platyplectrum ornatum
GGCTTGATGGACTGGGATGTGTGGACCTGCGCCTCCGTGGACCGGTGACCCTCAAAGGTAAGAGCCAAGCCAAGAACTGCAGTGCTATAGTGTATAATATAAATATATGTATATAGCGGCTTTCATATATATCAAGGGATGTCACTGGGTGGTGGAGGAGGGGGCATATTTCAGAGAAAGAGGTGTAATAGAACGCGAGGCCATGTATATACACTGGAGCGTGGTAGGTTTACTTCACTATTGTATGTTACTTCACTAAAAGGGTAGATACGTGGAATAGCCTCCCATCAGTTATATTTGTTTCAGCGTTTGGCCTAAGCTGTATGAAAATAATATTGTTACATGTGAGATGCTCAAAATTCACTAGAATTTACGGGAAATTATTGTTAATGGGGTTAATAATAATACAGGAACAATAAAGAGCCAAATTTATGCGATTTTAACACTTTATTAACCAATTTTAACCAACAAAAAATACAAAATACAAAAACCAAAACACGGGCGTCAGTGAACATCTGTAAAATAAACCCCTATAAGTAACCCTACATATTAATGACACGCAGCCTACGACAAGCTTCAGGACAGAGCTCCCGGCGGCACTGAGGTAGCTGAGCTTAGGCTATCTGTGCTGCTGGGGACGGTGGAAAACGTTATTGCTAATACTTGCTCTGTTTCAATCATAATGTACATTATTCGGCTTATAAATATATACTGTATGGTTTTAAAAAAAACAATGCACATGTCAAAAGGGGAGGGGCTGGGGTGTGGCATCTGCTAGGTGGGAGGGCTGGTGACACCCAAGGATGGGGCAAGGGGGTGAGTTCCACCACCTCTATAGAACCACTTTAAGCACTGCTTATATGTGTTCCATATTTTATTTGCACTGTTATAGAGCTCTTTATGTTTGTATCCTTTGAACCAATACTGCCTGCAAACACCAGGAAAGTGCTGGTAAAGTATGTACAGTAACTAAACCCGTGATGTGACCCTGCTTCCTGAACCCCATTCATCTGTGCTAGCGGCAGTAGTAATTTAATGTGTAGAACTCAGCTGCACAAAGCTCAAGGAGTCCCTCAGGTTTTTCTTTATATTTTGAAGCAAGAAACATTTTGCTTAAATGAAATGATAAATCTAGGATCATGCTCTGAAAATCATAGCAGATCCAAATATAATGATACCGCCGTTCGCAACAACATTCTCCCTCTGTATCCACATAGCCATATGATCAGGATTTATTTCACGAAAGGCAGCCAACAAAACACACAATACATCATTTATGTATAAGTGCTTCTAAATACTTTTTGCTCGGCTGTTATAGAATTATTTAGATCTGTGTCCGTCATATACAACCACACATCATTGATTGCATACTGCAAACAATATTGATTTTTGCGGTGCAGTCAATGTATGAGAAAGAAATTGTGCTTACGAACTGTATCAAAGGTCTGCATCACACCATTTTACCTCTAAATAACCTTCTAAACTTGATTCCTTCTTCTACACAGCCATTACTGGATCACTGTTCATCACTGGATCATTATTATTATTATTATTATAGTATCATATTCTCCTGGTTCTACCTCATGGTCTGCCTCATTTGTCTGCCAGTTCACTTAATTCTATGGAGAAGCCAATAGTAAATTGTCTTGGGTCTGGTGAGTCTCTACCCAGCAACCTAGAAAAGATGCAGATGGTCCACTGACCTAACCCGCTGTAGTCCAATGTGGGATTTGCCCAGTCCTGCCAGCTCCTGGTTCAAAAAGTACAGGGAATCAAAGCACTCCTTACAAAAGTTGAATTATTTAAGCTTAACAATATTTACTTTACAGTGAGTGCTATAACCCCACAACTTTTTGGAAACAAACTATTTATTGGAAACTGTGTTATATAAGAGGAATGGCTAGAATGTACACTTTGGACCTGACCCAGGGATTTAGCACAGCAGATGCGTAGATCCGCTGTTGGAAATATATGCTGCCTATCCAGAAAGCAATTGTCCATGTCATGGTGCAAGCACAGGATGGATATTGAGGCGCATGCCCTGGAAAACTGTATAGAAAAACCTTCTCTAATTTAAATATGTAATGTAGGTCATGGTATGGAAGCAGACGGTTGAGCACCGGTGCGCTTCTTTAGCTACTATGAACCAGGTCCCAAGTATTTTTTATTTAAATGATGGTCATAAAATAAATAACAACCAAGTCAAAACCTATATAAAATACTGTGTACAAAATATTAGAGATCCACAATAACCTCTGACTGCAGTCACTAACACTCTGTTGAAAGCGTTCATGTATTTGAAAAAAAAAACATTAAATGTTTAACATAGTAATATCTTTGAGAGATCATTGTTTCTTCTTTAAAGTCAAACAGAAAATAATACATTTTATTGACTGGCATTTGGTATTTCTATGTACTTCTGAGTGACTTTCTGTATTAAATCAAAATGTCAACTTAATTTAAAGCCAATGCTTGGTATTACAACTAAGATAATGCGAAAGAACATTTTGGCTCAACAGAAATCAATATGAAAAAAAAAAAGATATATATATATATTTTTTTTATTTTTTTTTTTTTTTTTTTTTTTCATTTCATTGGTGGTTCAGGTTAGATAAAAAAAAAAAAAAATCATTGGTGCTCCAGCGGCACCTGGTCTGGATGCTGACCGGCACGTCAGTATCCAGTCAGGAGAGGGAGGGATTCTTGGCCCCCATCCACTAATAGAAGAGGTGGATGGGTGGTATTAGAGCATGGTGTGATAGCAGCTCTCACGCCTGAGCTGGCGGTGTATTTTCGAATGTTTATAAATATACGATGCCACCAGCCCGCACAGTACGGAAAGGGCCGGCGAACACTGGAGCATCAGCGGTGGAATCTATTGTTTCCACTGCCGATAGCTCTTTATAAATATGCGATGCGGTGATAGTGCCAGTTTTTTGTAAAATAGAGGCCTATGTCCTGAGAGTTATGCTTTCGTTGCTATCCATGCAATCAGCAAACTGGACGCTCTTCCTATGGTTGCTTAGGTGATCTTAAAGTAGTCGATTACTGAACAATCCTGTGGTGCTAAATGGTAGCAGAACACTAACATTAATAACAATATACACCATCAAGATGGGAACTGCCGGGGCACTGACTCACCTCAGCTGTCCAACAGGAGGTTTTGGCGTTAGATGATAGCCGAGTCACTGACAACGGTCTCCTATCACCGATATCTGTTGCTCTGGAGCTGTACCAGCTTGCAAAACAGACAACCATTGTGCAGTAATAACTTCTTCTGTCTTTGCAACTCTCTAGGAGGTCTGTGGAGCTCCACTTACATGTGACATTTGTCATGGCAGTTGTGATAATAAAATGTAAAAAAAAATAATTCCTTTATTAAGATGACAGAAAGCAGTTTAGTTCTGTTCTGATATGTAAAGTAAAGTGTTGTTTTTCTCAGGGCAGCTTCAAAAGGAAAAATAGATTATACGGGAGTATATACACAACCACCCCAATAGAATCAAAACAAAACACTGTATAGTAACATATATTGTGTCGGTTTTCCATAGCCCTTATCAGTTATTTTTTTGTTATCATGCTTGTAAGAACAAATATAAAGAACCTTAGTCACANCGTACATGCATGATGAAGTATTTAAATTTACTAGGACAGGTAAGCTGGGCAAGGTTATATGTCACAATGTCCAAGTAACAATGCAGCAGAATGTCACAGCAGGAAATTTAAAGCATGTTCATCAGCAGCACATAATGCCAGTGTAGCATGAAATGGCTAGTATAATTTTAGCAGCACAGCACATGGCACGTACAAGTCACCTTGAGGTTATAAAATAACTTTGTCTTGATGCTTAAATGATTTGTACCAGTAAATTAAAGTTATCTATAATTAACTTGTATAATAAACTTCCTATACCCTTCCTATCCATCCAAGTCACTCTCGTCATCTCCCATCTAGACTACTGTAACATCCTCCTCCTCTGTGGTCTCACACTTGCCAAACTCCTACAATCCATACTCAACACAGCTGCTATCAGAATTGTGCTCAAACTCCCCACAACAGTATATCACATATGATTTCTACCTCTCACGCATCCAGGTCTTCTCCTGAACTGCCCTCTTACACTGGAACAACCTACCTCAACCAATTAGGCTAACTACCTCCAAGCCTTCAAACACTTCTTCAGATTGCTGGACCCCTCCTTCACCTAATCTTTCTACCATCTCCTCCTCATTCCAATATCTTTTGTACTGTCCACCTCTCCCACTTAGCATGTTAACTCACATGAGTAGGGGCCTCCATCCTCCTGCCATCTCCCTCTACCTGGCCCCATCTCCTCCCCACTTCTATTTCTCCTGAATCTTGGCCTTTCTCCATCTTACACTCTACTATGCTGTACTTTATTTACTATGTTCTAATTTGTACCCAAATGTTTTGTACTGTATTCCCTATTGTATGGCCTTGCGGATACCTTGTGGCACCTTAAAAAACATTATTAATAATAATAATAATAATCATCATCATCATCATAACGATAATAATAATAATATATGACTTTAATGTAACATATATGCAAAAATATATATCCCACCAGTATCAGTTCTAGCAGGAGGTGATTGCCATGCTCCTTCCCATTAAGATGAGACATCGGATTGTTCCAGTATCTGATCACGAGGATAACAAATGTCCTCATTTTGTAAATGTATATTAGCAAGCAACACATTCCCATCGCAGATTTGGGTGCTTTGAATTTTTTACTGGGAGCATTTGGTGGGGCAGATGAGCCAATATGTGGACGGTTTATCTTGTAAGTGGGACTACTACAAACCAGGCACACAGCTGATAAAAGTTTATCCCTCCTAGTATATGTCCTAACCGGGTGTTTCGTTATCTCCTCTATCATCCTACATTGATTAGGAATATAATAGGATAGACACAGGAGAGGTTGAATTGTACAGGAATTGTGAATGGTCTAATTATCCAGTCAGTGCATTTTATGAGCTAATTATCTGTGGATCAGCCTGATTATAAATCTGTTCAGCAACAGGAAATTTAAGCCACTATTCTGTCTATAAATTGTGGCAGGTTATTTCTAATGATTTCCGCAGAGCTGTCCATCCTATACACATGATAGCATTTTGATCATGCTTGTGATGTTCTATGTTATTCAGGGTATGTTAAAATTCCTTAAATATGTGTTTATGTCAAGTTTTCTATTAAAAGAGCAGTTACTAAATAGTAACTTACATTTGGCATCATCATGTGAACTAAGGGCTTTACTGTTTATTTATGGAGCAAAACAGGAATATAGCCCACCTCACCAGGTAAAAAACTATTTCTGAAGATGTTGACACATACACTTGCCTGTCATATGTTGGACACTTAATCCAGGGCCTACATTTACTAAGCAGGGAGATTGAAAAGTGAGGATGTTGCCCATAGCAACCAATCAGATTTGTGCTCACATATTTCAGTACGTAAAATAAAACTGATAGCTTGAATCTGATTGGTTGCTATGGACAACATCCTCTCTTTTTACTCTCCCTGCAATCTCCCTAAATAAATAATCAAATAGAAATATATAATGAAATATATATGAATGGCACTCCCATTGTAAATATCTGTATGGCCAGCAGTGCCAGCTCAGCTTGATACTGCAAATATATAGTCCATATATGAACGACACTTGGTATGCAATAAATCAGTTAGCAAAGAATACTAACGTCTCAGTTTATTACTAAACTTTCATCAGGGCCATGATATGTAATGAACAAATGATGCTGGCAACTGGCAAGTTCTCATGTGGTTATATTGTAGAAATATATCTACTTGTACCAATCTTCAATATTTCATAAGACAAGCATTTTATAGTCTCAGTGCAGAAACATTTTGCATATTATATTTATATAATGACTATTTTGTTAAAATTCCTTGCTGCAGAGAGGAGCATGAATATGTGGGGAACACAGAAATGCCGTAGGTTTATGGCACATACATACCCAATGACTAGGCTGTATCACTTGGAATTATAGCTGTACTGGAATCCAGTGATGTGGCTATAGACGTTGCAGCAGTCAAATTTGCGACTGGGCCCCAGACCAAGGGGGGCTCAGCAGTGGGGTAACTAGTGTGGGATATGTAGGACACATGCCCTGGGTTCCATTAGGGTATGTGTCCCACAAAACCCTCACAAATCACACGACCGGCGCTCTCGCTCTTCCTCATTATAAGTCGTTCACACAGGAATTTCCTGTGTCACAGGGCTCCAATCCACCTGCCCCACTGTCTGCCTGCAAATCCTTCACCCACCCCTCTCCTCTCCTTTTTGCACCTGAGCCCATGAACTGTTGCTATAGTAAAATTTAAGCAAAGATGACAACATTTACAGTTAAATACACAAATGATAATATAACCTACTCTGGCCTTATCGAAGTCATAGTGCAACATGCTGATTAACAAGGGAATACATTACAAAGATGTTAAATAACAAAGCATTTGGAATGGTAATCAGGATATTTAATTGGATCTCCCATCTGGCCACTTTTTAATAATGTTGCTGGCAGGCCTCCCATTTTTCCCACTAAACTATCAGAAACTAAGAATATCCATTACAGGGGAAAAGGTTTCTGACTTCCAAGCTGCTGATATCTTTCTGGCTGGTAAATTAAAAAGCTTTTTATTTTTTTGTTTACATTAAATGTAATAAAGGATGGCATTGCATACATTGAATGCAAATCAGGTGTGTTACATGGGGATATGGCACAAAACATTCAGGTATAGGTATGCTATTATTGATATCAATTAAATACATACAACTTTAATACAGCAGATGCAATAAAAATTGGTGAACATGTAGGATACATGGGGGGAAATTCACAAAAGTCGAGTTTGGGTAACCCGCGGCTGCGATAAACTCGCAGCCGCGAGGTTACAAGTACGCAGGCGCGAGGTCACCGCGTCTGCATGTTGTTCAATGCAGACGCGGTGACCTCGCGCCTGCGTACTTGTATCCTCGCGGCTGCGAGTTTATCGCAGCCGCGGGTTACCCAAACTCGACTTTTGTGAATTTCCCCCATGGAGTAGAGAGGGAATTCAGAGAAACTCAATGTTGTGGGCAATGCGGAGAGAGTGGATTTGTTACCTGAAAGGGCTAGGGGAGTGGTTATATTATTATAATCATATCCTATGTATAAAACATTTACCTGAACTGAAATAAGGGGGCTGAATTCCTCCTGGTCCAGACCTCTGCAATGGAAGTGTTTTTAAAATTAAACAAGAACCAGTATATAAACCAAATATACCTTTTTTTTTTTTTTTTAATAAGGATCACTTTTTTATTTAACTACATTGGTTGCCTATGCTGCCTTGCCATATGTTATATATTTAAAAAAAAAATAAAAAACGTTTTTCTGTTATTTAAGGTTATTCTTTATTCATTCTAAAACCTCCAGTGTTCCGTTGAGTAGTTGAAACCTTAAATCATTTAAAACTTATTTTTACAACTTATTTTGTTAATTAATTATTAGTTTATTATTATTTATTGTTTTTATTTTATTATTTATGTTTTTATGTTTTATGTTTCATATTTATTATTTATTTTATTGTTTTTAGTTTTTTACTGTGAAAAAAACTAATACAATTTTAGAATTTGATTTTGCATATAGAGGATTTGGAGACTTGTATGTGAATGTTAGCCCAGGGTTCTTCGTCATCGGGGCAAGGACCCAAGTCCCTCTCTCAGCTCCATTCGTAAGAGTCTTGGGTCCCAAGGCGGGAGTCCAACAGGAGGATGTAGATAGCAGAGACCAACCCCCTACGCAAGGGGTGCAGAAGACAGAAATTTTCATATGCTGAGAAGGGTCGGGTGGGAGGGAGGAGAGAGGATAGGAAGTGCCGGATCTGAAAGAAGTGGAAAGGAGTGGGGTTGAGAGCGGGGAATCGTTGCTGGAGGGCAGAGTGGGACAGCCAATCGGGCCCGTCTCAAAGGGACAAACCTAATGTGGAGATCCCTCCATCCCCGGGAGAACCCCTGCGACCGACCCGGGGGAAAAGGAGGGTTATCCCACAGGGGGAGCAGTGGAAAGGTCAGGGGAGGAGAGGCCAAGTCGGGTCTGCAGGTATCCAAAATTGAGGCTATGAAGGCAGTCGTGGGTAAAAGGGTAAGGGTAGACTGGTGGGCCGCTCGGGGGAGGCCCCAGAGGGAATATAGGGATGTAGTTACTAAATGGGCCGTCTTAGAGGCCAGCAAACACTGAGGAAGGGACACGTACCAGGAGAGTTTTTGAAAAGNTAAAGCAGCCTAGGGAAAATATTCATCTTGATTGCAATGATCCTGCCCAGCCACGAGACCAAACAGTGCCTCCAGGAGCAGAGATGCCCAGGTATTTCATTTTAGAGCGCTGCCAGCGGAAGTGAAATGAGGAAGCTGTAGACTGGTTTTCCTGGGGAGAGGTACAAAACAACAATATATCACAAATCCCCCATGCCTAGCGCTATTGAATAATCCACCCCAATCAATGCTTAACAATATTCTGTAGACCAGTGGTCGAAGTGGTGGTATGGACATTTAGAAGTGGCGGTATGGAATCATAGAATATAATAGAAGTCAATGGAGATTTGTAGTTTTTCTATTACATCAGTGGGAGAAGTGCCGGTATGGCATACCCCCGTATACACCCCCACTTCGAGCCCTGCTGTAGACGTTTTAAATGTGAAATATCAGTCCAAAGCAGTCACTTTATAGTTTGATTCTTCCTTATGGAAAGTGTTCCTCTACTTCCCACTGTAACCCACCATATCTCAAAAGAAGGAAAAAATAATAGTGAAGTACTGTATGACACCTAGGTCTGTTGGTCCTATAGGACCTACTCACATTTACTCTCTCTTGCCCATATTGCGATCAATGAAAGAGGTTCACTTCATAGTAGTCCTGCTGACCCCTGGCAAGTACTCCTCGTGTTCTCCTTCAAACGCTGGATTCTCCCTTGCGCTGGGTGATGATGTCACCAGATTCTTGATAGGCGATGTGTGTAGTCTCCGTCTCCGTGGATCCAGGGGAGAAAGAGATAGACAAGGATAGTGCAGAGCGTCTTAGCTCCTTTTCAAAAACTCTGCCCGTTGCTTTCCCTGCTTACTTTAGATGTCACTTGGTTCATATGCGACTCACATAAGGTCTTTCTCCGCTCCCAGCTCCGATGTAGAACATAGAAGACAAGGGAACAAATAGTGTAGACAGAAATGACTATGTATACCCCCACCTTGGATGTGCTTACTTGAAGTTTCTCTTGGACCATTGGTATATATTGTATGCTCCTGGGTCCTCCTCCACTTCTCGATTGGTTTACTGCCCTGGAAAGCCCTCCTGGCAATCCTCCCAAGCACAATCCACAACCGTATTAGTTAAAACCTTTTTATTCCGACTAATACATATTAAAAACAAGTGTGGGTGGCACACCCTCGGACTCAAGATCTTAAAATAACCAATCTATTGTGGGCCCGGACTGGTATATTATCGAGTCTTTGGGTAAGTACCTTAAACTACAAACCTAACCACCTATGCGTTTCTGCACTCTCCGGTGCCTTTCTCGAGGTGTTGTGTGGGGAGGTGTTTAGGAGTAGGGCCTCAGACTTAGATATTGATTCTATAACCTGATAGTCCGCCGTATTCTCGTAAGGTGGTGAGTAAATTAGGAAGGGAGATTGTGGGATTGGTCAGGGTAAGAAGGATGTTGTCCAAGAAAAGTGATACCAGTGATGCTGGGAGTGTCTCGGAATACTGACGCCATGGGCAGCTTTGGCGTGTCCCGTTGGTTATGGAGACCGTGTCAGGGTGGGCACCATTAATCAGGATACAGGCAGAGAGGCAGGTATAGAGGGAGCAAATCATATCCAGGAAGGAGTCCTGAATGCCGTAGCGCTGAAGGGTAAGGGTCATAAAGTCCCAGGAGATCTGGTCAAACGCCTTCTCGGCGCCCAGCGAGAGGACTGCGAACGCTTTGTCGGAGTCTAGTCGCTAGCATGCGATCAGCTTGCAATTTTTTACAACTATTTCCTGTTATCTTCCCATTTTAAGGAGACTGAATATAGCCTTCCCTCCTATGCTGTATGCTTCCTCACTACTGTCCTTTCAGCTATAATCCTAGTTCATCTATTTTGTTTGGAAGGCTCCTAGCATTTGTTGCTATACATTTGATATTATTACTGGCACATTTTATTAACCCCCTCTTTTCCTTTTCTGAAATCCATAATTCAGTATTCCTTGGCTATGCTCTATTATTTGATGGCCAACATGAATACATTGGCTTATGAATTAATTTATGAACAGGTTTTTATATAGTGCCATCAGATTACGTAACACTTTACAAATTTGAATGAAGGATTTGTCATATTTTATAGCTGTCCCATAAATGACTCAGTTAGAAGCCCCGCATCTCTGGGCTTGCAGTTTTTGTTTCTTCTTCCTCCATACCCCAAATTATAAATACCCACTTCCAGCCCTGATTTAATCAGAATATTTTGGATAGTATAATCGGGAATTGTTAGATTCTCTGCTTATTATACAGTTAGAGATATAAAGGTCTTAACTGGAAAGACAACCTAAATCTATGTCCCATGCATAAACTTTACAATTACTGAAACTTAGAGCCTAGAACATCAAGAAAATATGTAGTTATTCTGAAAATAAATGACATTTATGACACAAAAGACATGTACTAATATTTGCTTTAGGTTAATTTTTGTAAGCAGTGACCTTTAAGACTTTTTCATGTGTAAAAGAGCATCTTAGATTTTGGATATTTTCCTGTTTCTTTGTGAAGAAAATCTTGTAAGTGTAAATTCCCAAGAGGACATTTTTTTACACTGGTTGTGAGCGACCTATAAGTCACTCTGATTATGCATAATTCTTTCTATCTGGAGAGCATGATTCATGTAAAAATGAATGCTAAATGCTAGAACAGAACAATTCAAACTAACACAGCTAATAACACCTGAAACTTTACATATATTATATATATATATATATTGTTCCGTGTGTTTGATTTCCCATTCCAGCACATGTAATGGAGGATCCAGTCTTGTAAATGACAAGTTGTTTACTCCCCTCACCCCTGCATGCCTGCACTGCCATATGGACATGTGGGAAGTATATATATATATATATATATATATATATATATATATATATATATATATATATATAGTAGCATATATATATTGTAGCATATATGTTTTCTTTTGTACTTTTCTGCCAAGATAAGAACAAAAGCATTTGCAACAGCACCTAGCCAATCTTTAACCAGTAAATTTACAGTAAGGGAGTAACTGAACCAGCACAGGGCATGTCTTAAGCTGGCCACACACTATAAGATAAATTGTTCCAATCAAACGATTTTTTCAAGAGTGGGTAAAACCATGCTGAATTGCAGGGGAGGTAAAATGAATGTCAATGTTTGCATGTAGGGAGAATACTTTATTGTTGCATGTTGCACACATACTGACCAGCGTTACTGTTACACTGTTATTAGACTTGGGCTAGGAAACATCATCTCTCACCTGTAATACTGATTGTAATTAATTCAATTTACCTCCCCTGCAATTCAACATGGTTTTGCCCACTCTTAAAAAAAACCTTTCGATTGGAACAATTTATCTTATAGTGTATGACCAGCTTAAGTCTAGAAATATGTTGATGACCAAGGCCTAAAATTATTAAGCAGGGAGATTGAAAATTGGAGATGCTGTTCATAGCAACCAATTAGATTTAAGCTCTCAGTTTCATTTTACATACTAGAGAATGTAAGCTTGAATCTTTTCAATCTCCATGCTTAGTAAATTTAGGCCCAAGACACCACATATCAAATTATTTATTTTTTTCACATTTGTATTGCCAATGGAGAATATTAGCATGATGCATATCTAATTTCCATTTCTATTCTACATCAGGGGGTACTCAAGTATGAATGATAGGGAAGTTGAATGCACTTTTTTGTTCATCGTTTCATTGACTCCAGTGACATTGCAGAAGACATAAATATGAAATGATTTAATGGTATGGTTGACACTACACATGACTTTACAAAATAATGCTTAGTCTACCATCAGTCCTGCAGAGCCTTTAGAGTAGCCATGTATGACAAGACCATGTAATAATTTTAATATAATTGAACACATATACTGTCATTGGCAAATGTCCTTTACTTAACATTAGACTGTTGCTTTTAATATGCACACAATGTATTTTCCACTTCACAACCTTTTATCCTTTCCCTGTTATTGATGAAATGTGTTATATTCCATTCATTTCACATTTTATCAGCTGAACTTTAACTAGAAACACAGAAAAGCATCATCAACGTTATCATATTTCAGTAAGTTAAAAATCTGGAAACTATATGACATTTCCATCATAAATCACTGTTAGACAACCTGGTATTGTGGTACATCTGATAAAAAGAATTAGGATTTAAAATACAAAAAAAAAAATCACAAAAAATCGATTAAATGTTAAACATTGTAGTTATGATCTTATTCCTAATCTTTTGACAATTATTTACAAATGGAACATAAACGTGTCTTAATAAATGTGCTCATTAATATTTATTTTATAGGAGATAAAATA
Source organism: Platyplectrum ornatum (assembly GCA_016617825.1). Classification (NCBI taxonomy): domain Eukaryota; kingdom Metazoa; phylum Chordata; class Amphibia; order Anura; family Limnodynastidae; genus Platyplectrum; species Platyplectrum ornatum. Next base: position 57,433 of record JABWIB010001269.1, read on the forward strand.
CAAATTCTATGGATACTTGTTATGGCGCTTAAAACATGGAACACATAGAAAAATGGAAGCCTTTGGTTAAAGAAATATAATAAAAAAGAAAATGTATATAGTAAAAATCCATTAAATAGGTAAGCTGAAGAATATTAATATTTTAAAAGAAAATAAAATAAATCAATATTTAAATCAGTAAGAACCCAAGTTTAAGTCAATCCATATAGTTAGAATGTTAATTCGTAATACATGTATAAAATTTATTTATATAAGTAATAGAATTCTTCACACACTATATTACCACTGCTCAAGAAAAGATGGAGGGACCAGACTTCATATATAAAAAAATTAAGACAAATAAGGAAAAAGGGATTCCTTAGCGCAGGTAAATAATATGTAATAGAAATTACATTTTAATAAAATTTCTTCTGGACATTTTTTCGGGACATTATTATTATGAGTTTGGACACTAATAATCAAACCTTATCCATACTACATACATTTGGGGACTTTATGTATCTGTTATTGTTCTATATGGTGATTTTACAATACTGTATTTTATGAGAGAGAAAAAATAAAAATTNAATTTCTATGACATACGTTTTACCTGCGCTGAGGAATCCTTTTATAGGAGATACAATATTATATTCAATGAGAATTGACATTTTGTTTCAGTTACTAATCAAAACAGATAATCATTTTTACAGATACAGCGCATTTTTACTAAGGGGATAATGTAGATTCACAATATGATCACGCGCGATGTGGCATAAACACATTTAAACCTTGCCTCCTCCTAAAAAGGCCGTCATAAGGTCATCCTCTGCGAATGCATGGTCACCACTTATGTTCAGTATTGCACAGTTCTTATGGTATTACTGAATAGCTGCTAGCGGTCAACTAAAGCTCAGTCTTATAATTTGATAGTTGCCAAGATGCAACTGACTATGACAAACAAATACAAAAAAGGAATGTTTCTCACAGCTGATTAGAGCAACATGGGTTTCATCAAAATGCTAAGTGGATAACTAGTTCTGTGATGAAGACTATACAGACTCTCTGTACTGTTCATAACAAAGGTATCTATCTATCTATCTATCTATCTATCTATCTCATATCTATCTATCTATCTACCTCATATCTATCTATCTATCTATCTATCTATCTATCAGTATCTATCTATCATTATCTATCTATCTATCTATCTATCTATCTATCTATCTATCGCATATTTATCTTTCAATATTGTATTGCATTTACACATTTAAATATAAAAAAATGTTGTGTGAATTAGTAAATACAGTGATTTCTTTATGACTGAGAAAACATAAGATAACTGCATTAAATGTATATTTGAGTAAAGTGCTTATAATTAAATGAAAAATACTATACAATTTCAATTCCACTTACAGAACATTTAATAGAATATGAAAGGACTTAATTGAAGATTATGTAGAACCCCCTACTGTAATGTGGAGTATGAATGAAGAAAGCAGTAGGCATCTAATAGTGAGTGGCCTTGCTTTCATTAAACAGTAACATAGAAGCATTGCATTTTGGGATAATCTCTTTCTGATGTCAATAATTGTGTCACCAGGAATTTGTTTTTTATTATGGGTCTCTTTTATTTTCTAACTTTTATATACCCCACAGAATGATATAAACAAGTATTATGATTTAAGGTTTTCATTTACAGTAAACCAACATAAGAGCATAGAAGCTGTGATTAGCTTTCTTCCATGATTGGCTGATAAACAACAATCACGTTGTGTACACCTCCGATCAACTCTTCACTACCNGGTAGCACTGGTCGGACTAAATACGACCCGGGAATTACCCGGGAATAACCCTTTTATTTACCTGGGTCTAGGAGTATATATAAAATATATTGGGCTCAAGCTCCTGATCACCTGGGGGGCGTTACTCTGGAGAGCTTTTATTACTATAGTACTGATATACTAGTTGGTAATAATGGGTTTAGGAAGAACACTCTGGCCAGGGGGAAAGCTGGCCAACACTGTCCAGGATTTGTATTTTTTTAACCAGTCAACAGACCAATTGTTTAAGTCTCCTGAAGAAAACAGGAAGCCCGTCCAATCAGTGCAGAGATAAAAGGTAGGTTTGTGATAGAAGGTCTGTGCATCCTGTCTCAGCAGCATGTGACAATTCTGTCAGGATTATCGGTCTCACCAGGAGACGAGGACACAGATTTTGGGACCTTTGCCTATTAGAAAATCATTCCCCTGCTGGGATTTATAACCTGTGTATTATTAGTATTGGAATCAAAGAAAACCCCTAAATATACTAATCAGGGAGATTGCAGGGAAATTGCAAATGAAGACGTTGCCCATTCTTCAGTATGTAAAATAAAACAGAGCTTGAATCTGATTGGTTGCTATGGGCAACGTCCCCACTCTTCAATCTCCCTGCTTAGTAAATTTAGCCCCAAAACTGCACTGTTCAAATAAAGATGCTATACACATACAAAATTTTTATGTACATACCTGTACATTCAAAAAATGCAATGTCACTATTTGCATTATTTTCTATATGCAGTTCCATTATGATAGTTCTGAAGAAATGCATGATTAAACTATTTCACAGATCTTTATTAGTTAGTTCAACTATATCTATGTTATTTATTTATTTATATAAATTTATAGATACATATACACCACTATTATATTTGCATTATGTTCTTATTATTACAAACATAGCTGCTCTTTATACTCACCATTTAGTAAGTTTCTGAAGTATAGAGTGAATACTTGAAAACAGTAATTACAGGGGTTTAAATAAGACCTTTTCTAAATTAAATTTTCATCTAACAATGAAATCCACTCCAAAGTCTGTGTTTGCAAGTAGAATTGTTAATTTGAAATTAAAGAAAAAAAACTGAACAAGTTAAACCCCTTGCCTACATCTTATTAACTATCTTTTCATGTCTTTGTTAAAATGCTTAAGTAATAATAAAAGTATTCACAAAAAGCAGAAATAAATGTATATTCATGCTGCAAACCCCCTGATTATAATTTGGGAAAAGGCATTTGGATAAACTGTAAAATTCCCATTTGCAAGGGGGTTTTTATAATGCACATGCCCCAAAATGCAGATCTAGATATCCATCAGCTTTCCACCATGACGAGTAATGACGAACGGAAATATTTTCTGATTACAATGCTTACAATTCTAACCATAGTTGAAAAAGTATCAGAATTCCTTAAATTAGGTACCTAATTTAACTATTGCAAGTGAGCTAAAACTTTTTGCATATATTATGTTTATTAGTTTCCAAAGAGTAAAATACATGACAGTATCAGGACAAGTCTTAATAACAACAGACTGCAGGGTGACAGCAAATGGCTAGAGCTGGTGTAAATAGTGAGCTAAACCTTCTTTTTATAAGATTAGTTCCAGTATTGAAGGAAATTAAGGTCAAGGTAACCATATGGAAACCAAAATGGAACCTTTGTGCATTTGCATAATGGACTGATTGATGCCAATGATTCACTTAACAAATGTGGGTTTCCATGTCCATATGTGAGTGTCACACATATCTATTTGGCAAAACACGTCAGTCTGAATAAGTGAACTTGGTTTGGTTTCTCCGCAGCTGATCCAGAGTTTGGGACCAAGGGCAAAACAGGTGCAAGGGTAGACTTAGACAAAACCAAACATTGAACAGCAGGGGGAGGCAATTATAAACAGGAAAAACAGAATTGAAAGGTAAAGTTTACTAGCAAATTTACAAACATACAAACTATGCAGTTTGTAGGTTCTCTGTGCAAAATAAAAGTGGTTTCTCTCTATGCAATAAAATTAAAATCCATATGCACCCCTCACATTGCAGAATGGTTTTGCTCAGGTCTATACTTGCGCCTAAAAAGTGGAACTCAGCATGTCCCTGTTATATTTTTGTTTACGTATTATTTAGTTTCCCTGGTTCACACTATTTTAAATACTTTGTAATCCCTTCCCTAGGGCAAGACAATCTATTTTTATACACTACTGTGTTACCCCAGGGTCGTAGTAGTTAATGGTGGAATAAGGTTAGTCGAGAGAAGATTGTTTGGCTCTGACTTTAATTACTTACTCACTTAATTACTTGTTGCTGGGGTGAAAGAGAGGTGATGTGCAAGCTAATTGGCTGAAGTGACAGCAGGTGCTAGAACAGGCACCTTGATGCAGCATCGGACTGGCCCACCAGAGAACAGGAGAATCCTCCGGTGGGCCCCAACACCTAGCATTATTTCTTTATAACTGAGGGCGGGCCCCAAGAATGATTTCCTCTGGTGGGTCAAAGGTACCCCAGTCCGATACTGCCTTGATGTCTATGATATCATGCAGTGTCTTCTGATTGGCTAATGAGGACTGACGTGAGAGGTATAAAAATTGTGAAGCATGGGAAAATAAGAGAGAATGTTAATATCTTAACGGTGTTAGTACGCAACTGGTGGTTTTGATCATGGAATCGGCAATGATCCTGTCGCAAGACAAGGTGGCTTCCCAGTGTAATTGGGCAGACCTAGATGATCGAAGCACAAAAACAGAGGAAAAAAGTGATGGGACCCCGTATGTTTCCCCATGGGCAGTGCAGAGACCCGAGCGAGGGGAGGTGCCGGATGCACCCGCGGGACAGCCAGTTCATTTGGTGAGGCCATATAGCCCAGCATCGGTCAGTGAATGGCCCAGCAGAGACGAGTTACCACCCAGAGACTGGACAGGGGAGCCGGAGAGCTGGTGGAGTGGCCTGGAAATGTCTACAGAAAGCCACAGAGAGACCAAACGAACAGGAAGAAAGGGAGAGGCTGTGCAGCCAGGCACATACGTGGAGGACTGTGTTGAGCTGATCCCTCAACATTGTCCTACCGAGAACTGGGAGGAGGACCTGGAGCAGTCCTGCGTAGAAGAGTGGGAAGAAGCCAGTCTATCAGTCACAAGTGAGAATCTTACTGTGAGCACTGGTGAGGAGGTCTGGGATGATCCGCAAGTGCCAGCAAAGAGTGATGCATCCAACACGTTGACCGAGTCTGGGGAGTCTGCCGCTGAGAGTGACTTTGATACCAGTGGGATGGTGTGTGTCTAAACTGAGAAAATCCACCCGCTGATCGCCCAGGGCTGTCACCTCTCCAGAGCCAGCATTTACGGACCCTCGCATACGAACCCCCTTCATCCCATGGCGTGGCCGGGGTAGGCTTATGTGTGACGAATATCGCTTATTTCACCAACCCTCGCCAAGGTCTACTCTTTCTTGATTTTGCTGAGAGAGACTTTTAAGCTGTTTTGATAGAGCTTGTGAATGTTTGGAGATAGTGAATGTTTTATCCATTTTAATATGTTGATTGGGAATAAAATGTGAAGAAAATTATGGGTAGCCTGTCTCCTTGCCCTCCCCTCCATCATTGATTTCTGTCAGTGACAGGTTGGGGCTGGGTTAGGTGCAGCAATGGTGGAACCAAAATAAAACCAAGGTTTCCTGACAGGTCATTCAAAGTCCTATGTGCATTACACCTACAGTCTGGGGGTGGGGTGTCACACTATCATTTCGTGAGATGAACCTCCTATTGCTCACATTTTCTATCACTCTAACATGTACTATCTCCCCACTTTCTGTATGGTTAATGGCCCTTTAAAAAGAATAGTGTGATACAGAAGAAAATAAGTACAGAATTGAAAATAAATAAGCTTATATCACAGATATATTGTATCTGAGACATTAAACAAGGTAAGACATGACATTATAGTGATATATGCTTGCAGAAGGGAGAGGTGGAAGAGTGGAAAGGTATTAGGGTTGGAAGGCATGGGGAAAGGGGGGCATTCCTCAGCAGTGAGCCTGTTTTATTCCAAGCTAATGTTTGAGTTAACATCTCATGGTAAATGAGAATGGAAGGTAACTTATTTTGGTGGGGCCATTGGGGGACTAATGCAACACCATGGTGTCCTAGTATGCCTCAAACCTCCATTAGATTGCATTCTTCAATTTGTTGTTGTTGCAGAAACCCCATTGGTCATCATATTATCCTAGGAGTTTTTAATAGGACCACCAAACCCTAGGATTGATAAAACTGCCCTAGCCATCTGACTCGCTCTGCCAGAGGAGAGAAGACTCCTATTGGATTTTTTTTGATGTCTGGAGAGTCTACCATCCTCTGATTTTCCTATGTGTTTCAGTGGCATGCACAGTGACCTAATGTATCTCCCTAGACCATGGTGAATTCCGAGTATATATTATTACTAATCTGTTGGCTACAGCCACGCTTAGAGGCTCTTTCTAAATTATATAACCTTCCTTCTCATACTCCTCTCTTCACTCATTGATGTGCCTATTGCCTACAGGGCAGTTTTGGAGCGATTATTAAGGTTGGGACAGAACTGAAATTGCAATACTGAATAGCCCATATTGAACTGACATCTAAATTAGCAAACTGAATGAGCTACATAAACAAGACTCCTTCATGGTAAAGGTGGAATAGGAAGAGACAAAGTAGTATGCAGTTTTAATCATCTGGGAACAGTGCAGAGAAAATGTTGATGTTTAAGCTTAGAGCTAAATCCTGAATCAAACATTCACACTACAAAGGGGAAAAGGTGTTAAATTCACTTCATGTTACACCCAGCTCTATGATCTTGATCAGGATCCGAAGTTTATTCAACCTACACCTTGTCTGTTACATATTTCTTGATGTGATGAGACTCCTGAGCCTGACTGAAAAGAAAATTCATATACAAAAATGCCCCTTGGATACTGCAGGCAGTGAAACTGTCATTAAAACCATCCTTAAGGCTAAAGATCCTGGCCTAGAAAAGTTTGCTAATAAATTCAGTATTGACTTTATGGATGTCCTGGTTTAATCTGAACTTTGCATGGGTTGATTACAATAACTAAGACTTTATTGTGCCAGAAATTTAAACCAATAGTATTTTTAAATTCTGATTTTAAGATTTACCATTTTCTAAAATATCATATACTCTGATTGAGTGGGGTTTATAATCGTTAGCAGCAAGACGAGTTAATGGGTTCAGGTCAAAATATCCTTCTCTCCCTTGATGCAAAGAAGACCAACTGAAATATCGGGGAGTTCATGAGGACTTCCATTTCATTATACTTAATTCTGTATTACTATTGTGTATCCTGCTAACATTTTTTCGCTTGTAATGGCTAAATTCTGCAACTTCCCTTCCTTCCCAGGTTTTACGTTTGACCTCTCCAGCCATAAAATCTGTCTGTACTCAGAGGATGTCCTGTCGCAGCATCATCACAGGTCAGCACCATATATTTTCTTTCTAGGGGCCATTTTGACATCTTATTGAACCATGTTTGAACCCCCATGGATCAAATGATGATAAAACAACGATTGCGTTATTACCAAAAAAAAAGAACACAAAACCTGAAATAAATAAATATAGATAATAAAAATGTGATTTAATCAGTCATCATACATTCAAGCAGCCAACGTTTCAATCACTATCTTGGCCACTTTCTTCAGGGCAAAACAACGCACAACAGACAATATCCACACAATATCCTCCTCCCGCGGCTCCCGTATAAGTGAAGCGCAGTTAATGTGCTTCACACAGTATCCTCCCGCCGCTCAGTTGACGCGCTTCACACAGTACCCTCCTCTTGCTGCTCCCGTATAAGTGAAACGCAGTTGACACACTTCACACAGTACCCTTCTCCCTCCACTCCAGTGTAAGTAAAGCCCAGTTAACTTATACTTTTTTTCCACCAAAAAACTCAGGTTCAGATCTGGGTTCTTATCCTGCATTTTTCCCAGGTCAAAAAAAGCTAAAAATAAAAATAAAAAATAAAACCCCTTTTCCACTTCCAGGGTTGACCAGGATTTCCACTGAATGGAGTAGAGTATTGTAACCTAATATGTTTTAAAAGGGAAACCCCTTTTCCACTGCAGCGACCTGGTAAAATTTCCAGTATAAACCCTGCATTTTTTCTTGGGACCCATTTACAGTTTGTTCCTACAGTACATTAACTGGTTTCTGCACATTATATATATAAGTATATAAATAATTTTAGTAACACACAACTTATGGAGGTCACTATAGTATGGTACTGTGGTCTACAACTTTTTTTGATGCAACAGTTTGAAGATTCGTTGTACCATACCATGGTATTATAACAGCTACTTGGATGTAGTATCAAGCAGGTGACAGTGTCTGTAATCAGGTTTAAATTGTACCAGGGGTCATTAGGTTATAGGTTAGAAGTCAAGTAGTCTGCAGCTAGGAATCATTGATTGCACAGAAAGCAAAGTAAAATACCCAGCAACTATACACTCTTAATGCCATGTCTATTAAGGCTGGAAAGCTCTTAAATCTTATTTAATCACTCATCCAAGATAGATCTGCAATTGAGGAATTTCTGAGATTGATAACTCCTCATTTGCGCTGAGATAAGAGACAGATAAAATAGAGGACATATAGGAGGCAGATGTGGGGAAAGAACAGTTAAGGAAGATGTGGATGAACAGCCAAAGCACAGAGTTAGAGGGAGCAGGAGGTAAATGCTGATGAGCTTATCATACATCATTTTTGTTGGTATGACTATTTTTTTAATATAGTAAAAGGTCTGTATTCCTTAATGGTATTAGACTGTAATATGTATAGCAATGGAATTGCAAATTCACATAAACCTTTATTTGTCATTAGAATAAACTGTGAAATTGAAGTGTAAAATCCAGACTTACTGCAGAAGTACAAGTCCCCGGTAATAAGGGGCTAGCAGAATGCTCTTATTGGATCTTTGAATCAATATCACCTCCACAGTAGTGCAAAAGTGCACAGCTGAGACTGGACTTCTTACTTTGCACAGTCTCTAGTTTAGATTTTGAGGACCTGTAAGCTCCCATAGGGATTAAACTTGATTAAACTATGCAGATGTAACTCTTACAATATGCACTTTACAAAGAAACTTTTTCCAGTGATTTAAGGTCTGGACTCTGGAGTATTTTCCACATTTTTGTGTTCATTTATATATATCCCAGTTTGGTACTGCAAAGGAAGTATCTTTAATGGAGTTATATGTTTAATAGTTGTTTTTAAAGTGTCTCGTGTGATAGATATTATGGGGCCAATTCAATTGCTTTTCTCACCCGTGGGGATGTTGCCCATAGCAAGATTCGAGTTCACATTCTTCAGTCTGTAAATTGAAACTGAGAGCTTGAATCTGAGTGGTTGCTATGGACAACATCCCCACTTTCCAATCTTACTGCAATCTCACCGCTTAGTAAATATACCCCCTTATGTGTTCTCTCGGCTCATCGAGCCACATAGAAGAAGTGAGTTTTGGCTACCGTGATCGACACAAAAAAGCTGAAGACCAGCTTTTTTGCGGCTTGCCTAACAATTGAATCAGCCCCATTGTGTCATCACACAACAGCCAGCAACAGAATAGAACACATTAACAAAGGCAGAGCAAGACAAGTCATAACGCTATAATGCTGACTACCTAAAACTATAAATGTTGGCAGAGTTTATAATATATATTGTGAGTTACACATATATAAAATTAATGAATATGAAATAGAAATGTAAATATAACAACTTAAATATATATATATATATATATATATATATATATATATATATATATATATATGAAATAAATCACATAAAAAATCTAATAGAAAACAATCTACACTATAAAAAAAACTGTTTCTCACTCATTTTTGGAAGCTAGAAGATCCCACTGAAAATGCAACTGCAGACTTATGTGTGTTTAGACAAGGATTAATGTTTTGTGAGAAGCACCCAGTCCACACAGATATTAAACTCATGACCACAGTGATGAGACACAAGCTTCATGACAAGGGGTTCCGCACTGTCCCTATTCTGGAGTGTTCATTAGTTAACATTGCACTCACATACCATACACACTTGTGTCTCGCGTTTACACGGTATGCTATAACATCACTTCAGAAAGTATAGCAAAAAGAGTAGTACAGGGGGGTACAGCGAAAGAGGGATCCAGATGGAGGACTGAGAATTTGGAGGCTTATGGATGCATAAGAGTTCAAGAAGGATGCTGTTACTAAGGGAGAGTAGGATATGAAAATAAATTCTGTGTGGTAAACATTGGCAGCTATGATACTATATGTAGACATTCCTTTTGTATGGACGTAGAAGATTCAGTGGCAGGGACAAGATGAGATAAATTCCAGACATGAAATGTAGACATACTTTAAAACATTAACATGCAGGGTGTGTCCAGGTTGTGAATAAACTCACTGGTCAGGAATAGAAGATGTCCTTGAGTAGCTGTTTTTAGGTAATGCTCCTGCTCACCTTTATAACTTGATTATTTCTATAATATGCTCAATTCAATGCACTTAATCTGAACAACACTTTATATTTATACTGAATTTCAGTTTAGCGCAGCCTTGATGCTCGCACATAAATAGGTTCACAGACATGTTATGGCAAATATGAACTATATATATATATATATATATATATATATATATATAGAGAGAGAGAGAGAGAGAGAGAGAGAGAAATATAGATAGATATATTATAGATAGAAAGCTAATATAGCTACATTTAATTTTTTCACAGAGAGAATTATTTGTACCTCTTGTTTCTATCATTTAGGGTAAATAAGGGGTAGAGACTTAAATAATGTGTTTTTATGTGGACTGGATGATTGATGCAGATGTAGTTGGTCAATCTGATTTATCAACCCATTGCTATTCGACATAAAAAAACAACAGTTTGCTTGTAGTAGAATATATGCTGAGAATGTATGTGTTTATGTCATAATGGGAGCATACGTTTATATGGCTCCTCTGAGCATACGTTTAGTGGAGATTTTTCCCTTTCTACCTACAAGTTTGGGGAGAATATGAGGCTTTTTCAGGGAATACAATAACATCAATATACAGCTGCAGCATGCAATCCCTCTACAGAAATGACAGGAATATGGCACTGAAGTGTATATCATAAAGGATAGGAACACACATTTTGCAACTTTTGGAGACGTCTGTGTTTCTTAAATCTTTGCTTGGTGTGATTTAATGGAGGACACCACAAAGTTAAATGCTTGAACTTACAGTAAATGCAAGTTTATGGAGCAGGCAACATAAAATAAATAATGACAACTGAAGCTTTAAATACTAAGGGGTTGTAATCAGGGCAGGCGCTAGGTCTGCAGGTGCCCTAGGCAGACCTAGCACCGGGCCCCGTCACATGATAAGAAATTTGTAAAAAATACATTGGTATCTTGTAGAGACACATTTTTATATTAAAGCAACAATCTTCATTATTTCTTTTCACATAGTTCATAGCAGCAGTCTGCAAGAGAGTAAGCATTTGCTATTCCCAATTTTATCCCTACAGATTATAATTAATGATTTATAATATTGTCAACCACACAAGGTACATGATTTAGTGAGCTGAGAGGCTTTATATGGCTCATCTGAGCTCTGTATGCAATCCTACAGTTTACATCTTATGCATTTTATATTTTATATTTTCCTTTTGTTTTATAAATGTAAACATGAAAATACTGGAAAAACATTTATCATGTAGAAGAAGGTCAATAAGGGAAAAAGGACAAAACTTATATTACTAACTGTTAATTTTCTGGGACTTGATAACATTTGTGTGTGCTGATGTCTATGAAATCCATATTCTTAATACAACTGGCTTCAAATAAATAATCCAACTTAATACACTGTCTATACATGATTTGGATGATCATATAGGTTTAATATTGTGGCCTTTGGGCCAGATTCAGATTTACACTCTCATGACTTACACTCTCATGGACAAAACCATGTTGAATTGCAGGGGGGGGGGGATGAATTAATTTCAATCAGTATTACAGGTGAGAGATGTTTCCTAGTCTAATAACAGTGTAACAGTAACACTGGTAAAGCATTCTCCTTGCATGCAAACACTAACATTCATTTTACCTCTCCTGCCATTCAACATGGTTTTACCTATGAGAGTGTCAGTCATGACAGTGTAAATCTAAATCTGGCCCTTTGACTCTGCAGCTCTCCTGTGTTACCTTTAATTCATTATATTTCTTTTTGTTTTTTAGTTATTTATCGTCTGGCACCATTAAAACTTGTATGTCTACATAATGATGGAGCTTGATCACCTCTGTAAACGATTGCCATAGATGTTCGGAATAAAGCTAAGGACAACTGATTTGTTTCTTCTCATTCTCATTTGTTAAGTGTCTTTTTTATTGTGCCTGTTCTTTTATTTTGTATAAATGTAACAGCTGTCAATGGTCAATTATTATTCTATATTTAATAAACAATCTGATACATACATAATTACAAAAGAAAATCTTGGTAAAGTAGGCAAACTAGTATTGACTAAATTAAAACAGCAATGGTTTATATTACTGCTTTCCATGTAATACAAGTCATTGCTGTCTGAATTTATTACCCATGAAATGTGTCCCTGTGCTTACAACCTATGCGTACATTACAGTGTTGCATAGCACAAGGCTCAAATTCATAGCCAGCTCCAGAGTACTGCATGCTCGTCATCCAAATGCCTGTTGCTCTGTCTGCTATAAAAGAAAACCCTAGTGATGTGTTTGATTGAANCCTAGAAGAGGCAAAGCTTCAAAGTAACCATCATATCTTCCAAACATATTGCTATGGTGTAAAACCCAATGGTACGCATAATAATACAACAAGCTATATATTTAAAGGGGAACTGTCACGAATACATTTGGGTACAGAATAAAACACATATAAACTCTGTAAATTATTTAATTAGATGAGACATGCATATTTTTTTATTGTACGAAATATATTTGTTTCTTCTTCATTTTTTTACAACACTGTATTTTCTGTATTTGCCAATGGTGTGGTTGGCACATATAAAAGCTATTTTGTCTAAAACAACTACTATTCACAGAACACACAGATATATATATTTTGACATTTTTGAAAAAAGACATCATTCAATGCGAGGCACTNTCCATTGTAGTTAAGTGATATTTCCCCTTTAAAAGAAACAACCATGATGTTGAAATGATATACCGTATGTGCACCAGCAATGCAATAATTTCTGCTCATGGACTGGGAATCTGCTATCATCCACATCTGTGACTGTCTACGACAACTGTAAAGTCAGCTAGTGCGCAGAACAGATTGTCATGAATGTGATTCTGTTTTACTCTTGTCAAATATATTTCAATTTATTTGTAAATCAAAAAGTTTGGTTCAGAAAATTGTTGTTTTATTACTTTACGCTTACTAAAGATATCCGCACTACAAAACTGTATTTCCAGGTTTATGTTAAAATATATGTTTTGCCACCCTGTGCTACATTTATTTGAATGACCTTATCTGTATTTATACACTGTTTTAATGTCTGTATTCAGAGTTGTTTGTTGGATTTGTTAGTCTTCTGCTGCTTAATTTACATGTTTATTTTAATAAAAGTGTTTTGTATGTATTGGTATTGGGTGCTTTTGTGTCCAACTGATTTATTTCACTTGACAGATTGGCGTTCATTTTGCCATCAGAATGTTTTGTATGCTGTTGTGTCTTCTCTGCAATAAGAATAACCGGGTCCAATCAGAAATAAGGTTGCTCCTTGAACACTGTTCTATTTCTTGTGAAATCTGTCTCAGTCTTAAGCTGGGTGCACACGTTCTTGATTTGCGAAATGACAGACCTAACAATACTTTTATTAAAAGAGATTGATATTGTTCTTACACACTATACAATTATCCACAAACAGAAAATATACGCTATTGGAAGATAAACCTATTAATGGCGCCTAAAGAATACAGAGTGTTGTATATTACTGATTGTAAAAATAAAATATCCAAATAGTTTCCGGGAGGCACGTCTTCCCGTCCATTTGGTAGATGGGCTAAGGTGGGCATAGTGTCCTTGCACCATATACTGTTTAGGCTGTGCAAACGGGTGTGTTCCTTTAGGGAGTTGGTTGACCGTTATCCCGACCTCTGCAATGACCATCTGGCATATTTACAAGCAGCCCACTACTGTGAGGCTGTTGTCTCCAATTTNGTGGGGGCGGATTGGCAAAACCCTCTTGATACTTTTCTGCTGCATACTCCTCGCCCATCCGGGGCCATCTCCGCTAATTACAAATTCCTAGACCCCCCGATAGATTACTCGACTCTCGAGTCTGGCCTAATGTCCTGGACTCGGGCCTTCCCCTCTCTCTCACATGCTGACCTATTACGCGCCTTGAATCGCTCCATTAGCATGATCCTGGCTAGCACCTACACCAAAATGTTCTACAACTTATTTCACCACACATACTTCACTCCTCAGAAACGTTTTAGCATAGGACAGCTGTCTTCGCCGAACTGCCTGTGCTGCCAGAACCAAAATGCACTGTCTCTGGGCAGTCAAGCAGCTATTACAAACTAGTTTTGGGACCACGGAATGTTATCAAGGCAGGATCCTAGAGGGAGACCCTCCGATTCTATTGCCTTCCTCACGACCTGATTAATGTTTCCCGCGAACGCTACCCTGGCCCTCTATTGTCTGTTGTTGTAACTTATGCCCTTAATGCTGTACATGTTCTGTCAGTACTTACCTTCTTGTGTGTGACTTTGTGGTTAAATAAATTTTTTTTTTTTTTTAAATATCCAAATAGATATAGATAGATATATATATATATTTATCTTAAAACAATATAAAATTATATTAACACCTTCCTGCTGCTGGGAAAAAAAGGGAAGCCAAAAATATACAAATACTTTTCCCTACACTGGAAGTGTATTTAAAAAAAAAAACAAAAAAACTACATCCAAGAAATGTTATAAATTATTAACCAATTATTAACTAATTATTTCACATATATAAAAACATAAAAGTACAATACAATACACTAAAAATGCCGAAAGAATAAGTAAATATAGTAGGCATGCGTCCGTGTTCTAATAATGATTAATGATTCCTATCTGTTAAGCCACTGCTCTTAAATAGATTTTCCAATGGAATGCTAGTTGTTTTATTGCACTCCTCAGCTTTAACAAAAGAGCACCCTTTACACCCTTTACCGTGAGTCACTAGTCTGCAGAGTAAATGAAATAAGAATCATGTGCTGGTCGGTCAGAAAACTTGGGAGACATTAATATTTACAATTAGAAAAATGTCAAACTGTCATTTAGTAGTGGCTCTTTTTAGTCCGAAATACATACATACATACATACCGTATTTACTCGAGTATAAGCCGACCCGAATATAAGCCGAGGCGCCCAATTTCACCAAAAAAAAAACTGGAATAACTCATTGGCATCATACAGGACAATGACTCGAGTATAAGCCGAGGTGAGCACTTTTAGCACAAAAAAATGTGCTGAAAAACTAGGCTTATACTCGAGTATATACAGTACATACTACTACTACTACTACTAATAATAATAATAATAACAATAATAATTAATAATAATGAAAACAAGGGTTTTTTTTGTATCCAGCACTATCATTTTACAAGTTTATGGAATAACAGAGTGTTACTGTGTAATAGATATTTTTGATTATTATTTATTATTGTCCCTATAGCAAGCAGTTGTTGTAACATCATTCAAACTAAACATAATTCCACACAATTCGACCATTGACTGGTGTTCAGATACACAACTCAATTATTGGGCAGGTAAGTGTATAGTGTNTACACAGTTATATCACACCATGATGATAGAGCTAAAAGGCAGTTTCCTGTTGGACGGCATAAGAATTTTATTGTCATCTAGAAAATTGACCAAATGCTAATTAACAAATATGTAATTTATTATATGCAAAACATGTAAAGCAGAGTGTAGAACACGCAGTAAAGTAATAAAAGGGACTTGTAGCAAGAATGGAAGACAATTACAGAAAAATGTGCTTCATATTCTGAAAAAATATGGAAATCTTAATTCAAAATGCGAAGATACAACTACTCATGGAAATGAAAATGAATCTATGAAACCAGTGTTACACAATTTAAAGCAAACAATTATATCAAAACATTAAAATGCAGGGTTGTAAGATTTAAATCAGTTGTTCTCAACCTTTTTTAAAGCGCCTACCCACTATAGAATCAGTACCATTGACCAATTCATTTCCACCCCCCTTCTTCCTTCACTATAATCCTATTAGCACATCACCTCCTTAGCATTTACATGTTACAGTCCAAAACATGCAACAGATTGGGAGATGAAAAAGCAGCTAAGCTGGTCGCATGCCGCAGAACCTTTTCTGTTGAGGACAAATGTGAGGACGTGGAAAGACATTGATTGAGTGAAATTCAGAGCCTTATTGTACTTTATGCAACTGTGTATTTATTCTATTACATTTTGTTACTGTTCTCACTTCCAAAATTGTTTATGTATTACTAAAACAAGGTGTAAACATCTAAAAAATATCATCAATTATTTTTTTAAATCTGATTTGTATGAAGCCCTGAAATTAAGAACAGTACAGATGGCTTTAGAAATTTCCAGCAGTGCTCACAGTTAAGTGAAGAATTNTCAAGCAGACATCACTGTCAATCAGGTGTTTTCATATCCCAGTGTGGAGCAGGCNTCCATCAGAACAGTAAGTGTCTAACCCTCCACTATTACAGACTTTCAGACATTCAGTTTCTATTTGTGCAGTCTTGTGATTATCCGCACACTGATTCATGTGATAGCTCAGCTAACTCCTCCAATCAGACAGGACTTTACCATAACNCTGCCTTAAGGTTTTCACCTTGACCAAAAATAAAGTGGTAGTCTATACTGTACA
>JABWIB010001270.1:3140-17015 GCA_016617825.1 Platyplectrum ornatum
AACCCAATACAGGGGTATATACCATGCACAATACAAAGTGACACACCATGTACAATACAGGGGGATATATTGAGGTTAGCATTATGGTTTTCTCTAAAACATATCAATTATGGCCCGATCGCCGCTGGAAAGGGGCGGGACTGTGGTGGAATCAGGGACGGGCTTAAGTGGAGCCATGGGAGGTAGAACCTGTTGTTAAGTTATTGGAATCCCACCACTGCCAACGACCCACACGCACCCCCCCAAACCCATTGCCTACTGTAAAATCTTCCTCCCCACCTACCTACTGTCATTTAGATGGATGGGGGAGAACGACCAGCCCAGCGTGTGGAACTTCTAGTTCAGGGAACATTGTTCCATCAGCTAGGTATTTTGCACTCCAACATCTGGAGTGCGCATTTGCCCTGTCAGGTTGAATCGCCCAACTTCCGCACTCTACATGCGAAAGTCGTGCAGCGGGCAGGGAGCAGGATCTGGTCCATTACTGGTGGAATTGCGTGGTGGTCTGCGCATGTGCAGAGTGTAAGTACTCAGAGCTTCACAAACCCATTGGGTGGACCATTAGGCCCCTAGCCTTCTTCTCAGTGACAGTGACATCCCTGGAAGACTGTTGTATATTCTTTCGGTAAAGGGCACCTCCCCTGACTCTCCCTTTGCTGAAAGTAAACCTGCGTTGTCTGCAAGTACCAGCTAATGTCTGCAGTAATGAACAGCAGCGAGGGCTGCCTTTATGTGGTCAGACAGTGAGCACATCGCGGCCCCTTGCTGCCAGCAATGTTCCCATCAGTAATAGAAAAAGTTAATTAAAATTAAATGAAAAAGAATAGAGTTTGTGAGCAGAGAAATCAAAGTTTGAATACTCTTTGCAATCGGTTGGTTGCTGCAGTTCATCTTTCCGCGTTGCCATTGTAAGCAGGGTTATTAACACTGACAAGTTAAATAAATGAATCCATCAAATTATGGAATATTATGAAATCTCTTATTGTGATAAATTAGACATTGTAAATCTAATCATTCTTATTTGCTAGTCAAAAACAACACATGAATATTAATTAGCAGCCAGCGGTAATTTTGAAATGAGCAATTATGGAAATGTTGATACTTAGTTAATATGTTGTAATAGTCTTTGTGAAGACTGTGACGGGTGATGAAATTGACAATAATATTTGAAATCTTTCTTGACGCTGGTGAAAGAAAAGCAGATCCGCCATCTTGCCATCGGTGTAGCGCCCGTTTGGCATGTACTCATGTGATGGACCGGATCTAAGAACACCGGCGTTGAGTTTACTGCTGCCAGGTGGAAGTTGACTTTGCTGGATTCTAGGTGGGTCTAGCCTGTAGGGGACACTTCCCTTGTTCCCTAAGCTTTCCAGGACTTGGCATTAATGCTGGGTACACATCAGAACGATTATTACATTTTGCAGACGATCAGCTGATTTAAAAGCTTGTGTTCACAATCTCCAGCTGCACAATGTCCCTGTACATGCTGTCTTGTAGATTGTCTGCAATCTATCCCAGAAACCATTGCTGCACTAATATGCTGCAATTACACACTCATCCACAAGGTGGCTCAAACTCAAGAAAAAGACTAACAATTGGAAATACTGTATATACTTGAGTATAAGCCGACCAAAATATAAGCCGAGGCTCCTAACTTTACCTAAGAAAAACTGGGATAACTTATTGACTAGTACGTCTGTGTGTCACCGCTGCGAAAGGGTTGTTTAACTCATGACACTGATGGATCATTACCCCCATAGGATTGCATTGACTCTGGTCTCCATGTCCAGCTTTTAGAGTATAAGCTGAGGGGGGCACTTTCAGCATAAAAATTTTTCTGAATTTGGCTTATACTCGAGTATATACGCTATGTAGAAATGCTGAAACTGCCACTTTGCTTATGCCGGACAATAAACTCCTGCCGGAACATTCAGCTGGATTTTTTCCAGTAGCATGCTAATATGCTTTTTCACCATTATGTCAGTAACTCTTAAAGCTTGCCGTTCTAACAGTAACAGCTAGGTGGCGTATCAATGCAGAAGATACCCATTGTCACTGGCAGGACAACCTGTGCGCTGTTACACATTAGTGCAGCCTTCTGACACATTTCCATTGATCGGCCATGCATACCGCGATTTGTCACTATTTTAGAAACGTTTTGAACTATCACTTCTATATGCCTGCAGCTTAGCGCCCTTACAAAGCTTTGAGGATTGAGCACATAGCATTTTATGCTAAATGCAAGAAAACATGGCCGTTTTTCAAAACACCGCATCTGAGCTCTGGGAACATACGGCATTAAGCAATTTGGTCAGCACTTGAAAATAATCTATATTTTAAGGATCCTGACTCGCAGTTAAGTAGATTATTAAAGTCTTATATAAATATATAGAAATATATGGTCTGCTGGCCAGAAATACATTGCAGCACAGACACTCGGCACGTAGGTGGAGAGACTGTTACTAATCCTCTGAAGATGAAATGTTCCGAGCACATTATATGTTCTTACCCCAGGTAATTCCATACAGTCAGGGAATGCCATTTGCCATCTGGATAGCGTGCAGTCTGGTTAGTATGCAGCTTTTAATGTGGTAAAGATATGCACTTTCTTGTCACTTAGCAGCCAGTGGAATATAGCATTAATTAGCACCGGGAATAATCCACAGAGTTCACATGAAGGTGGCGACGTGTGTTACCGGGGAATCACGAGGTCCAGCTTTTATATTTTAAGGTTTACATACATTTTAGAAAAATGCTTTATAACAAGACACTGTTAATCTGCTAAATATTGATATGTTACTATAAAAAAGTCGGAATTTGTATTAACTGTACTAGATCCAGACTTAAATACTATTGACTTACGAGCCACTGGGTAAAACCATGTTGAATTGCAGGGAAGGTAAAAAGGTAAATTTCATTAGTTGCAATGAGTATTAGAGTTAAGAGATGAAGAGATGTGTGCAAAATCCACCCCCCCCCCCCAATTCAACATGGTTTTACCCACTCGATCATAAAACGTGCATACAGTAGGTATTAAAGTTTAAAATGTTATATTAGCCAATGGGATGCAGTCACTGTCAGCCACATACATTTAGTAATACTGAAAAACCTAAACACAGGAAAAAAATACAATTCTAATTTAAAGAACAAATATAACAAAGCTAAATAGGTCAGCCTGTAATCTTTTAATTAATCTTTTTAAATTCAATTATCATTGTTTTCAGGGGCATGACGCTGTCAGTTACTCGATATATATAGTGCAGTTAAGTTACTTGGGCATGTTATTGTTATTATTATTTTTAGGTTTTTATGCTACAATTCTTGGCATTTGAAAAGTACGGGTTTCCAAAGTTGCCTGTGGGTCACCCAAAGCAAATTGACGTGTGAATGTTTATCAGTAGAGAGGGTTGTCGTGCTGTGTGGCAGCAGTTCTGTGCATTATGAATATATAAGTACCTGATTTCCTAGACCTGGGAGAAATGTTTTGGTAATGACTTGCGAACTGAGCGACACAGAAAAAAGTCACCCGATCGAATATAACTTGCTGATGCGCATGGCGGGACTCCGTAAGATAGGATACTTACATGAGAGGTTTGCGTACGTGGTCTGCGTGAGTACGTCTCATTTTTTGGTCCATAAATGTTGGGAGGTATGATTTACTAAACTATAAGTATAAAAAAGTTGAGATGTTGCCCATAGCAATCAATCAGATTCTAACTGGCATTTTCTAGTTTGTAATAGAAAAGTAATACCCTGTCCAAACAGACTAACCTGGTAAATCTGTTTTTAACAAGCAGGGTTGTTAGCTGAATTACCCTGGTCATTAACCCTGTTCACAGTGCTGAATTATCCTGGTAATTCACAAACTACCCTGGTAATTCACAAACTACCCTGGTCAACACCGTTCACACTGAACCAGGGTAGTTAGTAGTAATTTTAGAGCCGTTCACACCAAGCACACTACCGGGTAGTTCAGTCAACCCGGGAGTTAGAATCTGGTTGGTTGCTATGGACAACAACTCCACTTTTCCATTTTAGGGTTCAGTAAATATTTTCATAACTCTGGTTCTGAATCTAAATGTAAATAACTACAAGAGCATTTTTTTTGGTTTTGTGACAAGAAACTATTTATAATGGAGTCTGTCTAAGTTTAGGCCTGGGCCTAAATTTACTAAACTGTGGGATTGAAAAAGTGAGGATGTGGCACATAGCAACCAATCAGAATCCAGCAACATCTCAATTTTTTCAATTTCGCAGTTTAGTAACTTTAGGCCATGGACTAAATATGTTGCAACGTGAGAAGTGTAAATGAATGTGTTGCTGTCATTTATTTGAATGTACGTTTAATGCTGACAGATTTTGCTTATTGATCACAAATAATGAACGCCTTCGCCTTCATCGCTCATTTAGAGTTGCGAGGGGAGAAACCATTTCATAACTTATTCTGGTGGCACATTTTACTTTTTCACCCCCTCCATCAGTTGTAATTGGATTTGCCCAGGTGTAGCTTTGCAGGAAAACAAAATGAGTTAATCCTCTCATCTGGAGATGTAGCCATGAGTTAAATACGCTCAACTCTGAAAGTAATCCTAACAAACACTGAATTATCGCAGAGCTTAAATGTCCTTATTCCTGCAATAGTAGATTCAGAGATTCATTAAGAGCTGCTGCTTTTGTTCACTTGCTAATAACTTCATTCAATTACATATTCTTTTAAATATATCTTTTGTTTTCTATGGCTGCTGTTCTGCTTATTTTCACCGTCTCTGTTCCCTTTGTAACAGATCATTTGAAAACGTGCCCTAGAGTCTGCGCTATTCTGATCCAGAGGTGACAGCGTGCTGCCGGATGCCGGTTCGTGATACACCGCTGCCCCCTTTTGGCCGCTTCCAGACTTTTCCTTTTTTTTGGACTCTTTTCAGAGCAGAAGGATATTAATTCTGTTTGGAAGACAATTTTGTTTTCATTTTACTGCAATAAATAATTTACATTTGTGCTTTTAGAACACAGCGAGGTTGCTTTTTGTCGTTTGGGGTAAATGTATTAAATTGAGGTTGAATAATTAATATTAATTAATAGCTTGAATGCAGCTGTATTTTAAAGGGACTTACCTAGGATAATGTAAGCAGCGTACATAAAGAAATTAGATACTTGGAATTTTAAACAATGGCACTTGTTTAGTATGCAAGCAAATGATGCCAAGTATTTACATATTCTGTGCAGCTGCGTGCACCTGTCAGTACTATATAAGGCTGAGGTTTTATTGTTATGGATGTAGCTTGGAAAATGTTTGAGGGAACTTGGAGGTTTTTAATTAAAAGATATTTTCTACAACTTAGTTTTAAAGTACAGGATAATTAGATATATGGTTCTGTTATAGTGAAATAGCACAATGAAATCTATTGCATAAAAGTTTGTTTGCAAAGCGGTCACATCTACCCCCTTTCTTAGCAATTGGATACAATTGTGTTTACAGATTTTAACCTTAATTTTGTTTTTAATTCATATGACATATGACAATAAACATATGACTCAATCAAAATATATGGATCACTTTTTCTGAAACCTTAAATAAAAACTGCTTGACTAAAAAAAAACAATACAAATATGTACATCGCTCAGGGCTGCTTCCAGGATCACCCGAGCCCGGGCGGCCGGGCCCCCATTTAACGCTAGGCCGTCGGGCCTATTTAAACTCATAATGACATCTAAGTGTGTTCAGGCAGGCTTCCAGCAGCGTGTGGCACACCAGTACAGGGCACCGGGCCACTGCCGGGGGTGAAGTGACGGCCGTACCCGGGACTGTAGGCCCGGCTATCCCCCCCTGATGGCGGCCCTGGCATCGCTCCCTGTGAGTGTGAAGTGGTATTTGCTTAAAAAGAAGATTTTTTGGACATGTACACATAGTCACTATGGGGATGTGGTTCCTTCTCCAGATAACATCACAGTGGCTAGAGAGGCGAAAGAAGCCGGCCAGGTGGAGTGACTGGAACGACTCTGACGGTTTTACCCGCTCTTGAAAAATCTTTATTGTGTGTGCCTAGCTTTACAGAAGAGTTCCTGCTGTGCAAAACAGAAAAAGAGACTTGCGGTGGTCAAGAGATCTGGCTGCGTAGAACCTTTAGTGCATCCATCTTTGCTTTTAGATGTATGGCCCAAAGGATGCATACCAATTTACCTTTACTCTGAATCAGGCCCTATACCTCCATCAAGCTTTCCATTGCTTCAACGCAGTCTCATTATGGTGTATTCTGTTTCTGTATCCAGCTTTATACTTTTGATAATGTTTCACAGTTGTGTAATGTCAGTAGGCAATATATAGTGTATAACTATGATAAGAAGTCTATGTTGATACCATATTTCAATCTCAATTTGTTGTTATTTCATCATTCATTTGAAAGGTTTTATAGGAAAAAAAACCTCCAACCTCACCTATTTCACATAAAAGAAGACACATCGAAGCCTAAGGGATGAGAGTTCTTGTAATGAGATCAGAAAAAATACTTATTTCTCTGAGCCCTTAGGAGACATCTCTCACACTATACCAATATTGATTTTACAGTAACATTAAATGTGTTGATCTCAGGTAATCTTCTCTTTAAATTATCATTATATATCAGATATATAACTAATAAAATTCTATTATTGAAACATACAAAATATCATAACATTCATAGACTATTAATTATATTTGACAATAATATCAATTATTATTATTATTATTATTATTATTATTATTATTATTATTATTATTATTATTATTCCTTACCTGGTCTGAACTTAATATCTGGAGAATGAAGATCCATCCCTTCTCCTGTCCCCTTGGAGAACTTCCCTACCTTAACTTTACCCACTCTTCTGTACTGATCCCTTACCTGCCGCCCATTGCTCTGATCTGTATGGCTAACCCTGACTTGTGTGGGAATTGGCCAGTGGATACATCACTAGAAATGGGGTCCAAGGCAACCCAATGGAATAAGGCAAGTTGATGATATCTGAGTGCTCTCTACAGGAACATGGTAATGAGCTATATATATATTCTGTATATATATATATATATATATATATATATATATATACAGAATTCACTGACTGGTACAATAATTTAGACACCATTCTGTCACAGCCTCCCACTCTGAAAGGGGCAATCTTATCCTAGAGATATGCTTGATCATGCTAGTGGTTTCTCCCACTGGTTGTTCATATATATCTAGACATTACGGTTGAACCCTTGTTAAAAACCTTGCCATATTCCTTCACTACACTAAAGGCAAGCACCCAAAGTGAGATGATATTGTGCGTTTACAACAGAGGATATGTGTCACTTAGCCACCTGTATACCATGGGACTATCATACAACTATTCCATCCCTAAATGTGGTGTGTTTAGAGCCACTCTATATCAGTGCTTGTGGGGATGCTCCTATATAAGGCCGTGCTGAAGGCAACTTTAAACCTCTGCTAAATTGTTCCATGGAGAACTCCCCAGTTTAATGCTGAGTGTGCTATCTTGGTACTTGGGACATCAAATGCAGGTTATCATTGTGGTCGTTCTATATATTGCAACATTGAATTGAGCCTCAACCCCCCACTCTTTATGTTTTTAAAGTAAAATTGTATTTTCTCTTTTGTATTGAATAGTTGAAGGTTACCCTATTAAAGGAAAAGTCTATTAGGTGCTTATTCAGAACTTGATCGGGCGACATAAACACCCTTTCAGTTCTTCTAAAACAGCAAATATAACCACTTTCAGGACACCGGATGGTACGAAATTCAGTTTTTGTTGGGTGATGGACCAATCTGCCTGGAGGTTGTTGATCCTACCTCCTCTGATTATTGTTGGTTTGGAGAAGAGCGACCGTCAGCCCTTATTTGCTCTTGTTTGTACTTGTCTGTATTTTTTGCACTTTTTACTATGTTCCTACTCTGGCCTTTTGTCTGCCCAGCTTGGCTTTCATACATTCTGTTATTTCTTATTTCGATATGGTTTTTTATGTCATTGCATGGCATGTTTGGTTTGTTCTATGATTTTATAATGTGCCGGGCAATATTTGAGTGTCGGTGTGCGTCTCTTATTTTTGCGCTCTGTGCTCTGTGTACTCATTTTCTCTATGGATTTCCTATTCTTTAGTTTGTACTCTGATACTCCAATAAAAAAGTATGTAAAGAAATAAATAAATATCTATGCATTAATGACAATGGACAACACTAAGTGCACACAACCGTTCAAACCAGGCTCCTGGACAAATAATGTTGTCAATGAATCTTACTTTATTGCATGCAGGGAAACTATTGACTGGTTTAGTGTATTACACACAAATACAGGACAGTTATAACTCTAATTAAGCTACAAAGTCGTATCTGTCAATCCATTTTGTTTCCTGTTCAAGGTGATTTTTCCTCATTTGCTCCATTGTTGCTATTAAGCCCAACGTCTGTCAATGAGGTCAAACTTTTATGAATTGTAGTCTAGAATATGTTATAGTAACGTCATGCTTTTAAGTTCAATCAATACTGCAAAAGTATCTGTCTTTCCTTAGATACCACTTAAAGATCACTTATATAACGTTTTCCTCAATCCATCCTGAATCACACGTCTATTGAAAACAACGACTGCGACTATTGCTTGTTTCTTCAACTTACAGTAGTTTCCAATTAATAACAAGATCCACAAAATTTAACAGCAAAGAAAAGTTAATTTTTAGACATCGATTTTCCTCCTGTAGGGCACAGTCATTTCTAAAGACGAAAATAACTTTTGAAAAGGTCAAAAGGGATTTAAGCATTTTAATTCCGCAGTATTAAATCATCCACGTTAAACAATGTAATACTTAAATTTATTAATACCACTATTACAATTCATTGGACAAACACAATTCATTACTGTCTCAGCAAATTTGATGTTTAATCGAAATAAAGTTCAATGTGTCTTTTTTTTATCTTTGCAAGAAAATTAGTTTCGCTTTAAGGAAAAGGTGATCAACAACTCATATTATAAAGATATTGTTGAATAGATGTTTGATTTTGCCTGAACATATTGGGTAGCGTAAAGTGTAGATTAAGATTTTTATATGTATATGCATAAATCATACACATATATGGGCATGGAAAGATGCGTGCTAGGTATTTGTCATCTCATAATGGTCTTTGGACCTTTGAATCTCCTAAGGTTCTGTGCATTTGGACTTTTTGTGCAGAATGAACATTTGCTGGTAATGGAATAGAATGACGTACATGCGATCCTGGGGTTAAGGATATGGTGTTGGGACCGGATCCAGATCTGCATGGGTGTGTGGAAGAGAAGAGTGAACTCGCCTTTCACTCCACTCTCTAATTTGGAAAGTCACTTGTGTGGATTAGCAGTCCGTATGACTGTTGACTGTCTGCAGGGGAGAAGGATGACTAGGCGGTTAGCACTGCTGCCTCACAGCGCTGAGGTTGTAAGTTCAATTCACGGTTAGAACCCTATCTGTGTGGAGTTGTGTATGTTCTTCCCATGTCTGCGTGGGTTTCCTCTCACATCCCAAAAAACCTACCAACTAAGTTGTCCATAGTTTATGTGTATGTGTAATTGTCCATACATATACAATCCCCAATCTTCCTTAGATCGTAAGCTTGCAGCCAGAACACCTCTTCAGCGCTATTCTGTATATCTGTATTCCGCATTGTATGTGCTGTGGACACTTTGTAGCAACTAATAAATAAGCATAAATAATAATAAAGATGGACCCAGAGTACGGAAATTGTTGTTTCGTGAGCTAGGAATTTCAAACTGCAACATCTGAAGAGAGCATGGCGCACCGCCAGTATATTCACCCGACATTAGCACTGTGATTTTGGATTGCATCTGTTTATGCATGTAATCTAAAACAATAGGCTTCACTCTGATTCCTGTCTATGTAGTCAAAGTCAATGCCCCAAATTCTATGGTTAAACTTATAAACTCATGTTATTAATGGAAATGAATTTCTCACTGCAACCTCCAGAACATCTCCTGTACTGCTATTCATTTACGGAAAATATTCACCACTAGACCAGGCCAACCATAAACTTACCCTGGAATAGTCCTAAACTTTCCTGCTATTAAGTACTCCAGTTCATTGTATTGTTTATTCTTGTATATTATATATTGTCAACCAATTTACCTTACCACTAAGCTTCCTCACAATTAATGTTCTTTTTAGCCTTTGATTTCAGTATGGATTTATAGTATTTATAGTGCTTACATTATGTATATGTCCGTGGTTAAAATATATGAATGTCAGTTAATGTGTTAAATCTTTATTTGATTTGTATTATAAACCTAGATAAGGGAGTATATGCCTCCAATGTTCTGTAACAATGGTCACTGCAAGCTCTTGTCCTTGTACATTTAATAGAAATGTATGGCGATGTGCTTTAAAAATTTCATAAGTAAAAGAAGAATTGAGACAGAGGAATGTTCTACAGTGGTTTTTTTTTCCGACTCTTATTCTCGACAACATCCATTGTACCTATGTCCTGCGGAATTGTGCCATCAGAATTATTTATCTTTGAAAAACACATTCATAAGATATTTAATTTGCAAGGAACCGTTATGATTATGGGAGTTCATAATAACTATTCATCATAAACCTGTTTATTGGGATCCAGGGTAAATAGCTGGAATTGCTGAGTGTTTTCTTAATGCTATACAAAACAAACATTTCTATGACAACATAAAATGTCAAATCCAGAAAGAAATTGTATGCATGTCGGTGTAACCTGGAGAAAATATAACAATTGGCTCAAGTGAGACAAATGGTATTCTTTTTTTTTTTTTTTTTTGCCTAGTGTAAAAATATACAGTACTTGTAGGTGATGGTTTAAATTGCTTACCCTCAACTACGTGGTCTTCTATCATTCTTATGTTCTATAAATCTAAAACTATTACACCCAACTTGATTTTTCTATTTCACCTATGTAATTTCTGTCTATGGAATTCTTTGCCACTCTCAACCAGATTACCCCACCCCACAATCTGTCCCATGCTCATTCAACAGTCATGCTCTTACTGTATCTTATGTAACTTGTCCTCACATCTAGACATCTCACCAGCACTTAACGTTCTCAAGCATCTTGGTGAACTCAAGTGTTATGTTTTGTAAGAGAAACCAGTTTTGACGGATTCTCATTTTGTTGTTTTGTCTAATTTGAACTCTTGTACCTTCCTAGGTGTTCTTCATAGGTTTTTACTTTTTGATTCACACTTTAGCATTACCATCTTGCCTATTCACTAATGTTGTGCTCTCATTTATTGTTATTCTGTCCTTGTTTGTCAAATTTTGTCTCTTCACTTACCCCACCCTTGGTTTGGGAGGTTTCCGTGACCTTCCGGGAGCCTGTCCCCTCCATTAAGAGTTACAAAGAAGACCAGCTCCTTCTTAGACTCTTCACTTAGATGTGTGGCTCAGATGTTCTGAGACAGGTTGCCTTGCATAAAAAACTGAGTTCCATAGAATATCCATCCGATAGAGCAAGCCTTCACCTCTGCCCATAAAATGTATGAAATTGGGCTGGGGAGAAGCTGTAATTCTTACATTGGAAGAGTTGAAAAAGGAGAATGGTTTGGACATCTGTGTGGAACGACGGACTGAACGGGTACTTAAGGTATCAGGTCTGGATACGTCCCATTATGTTGTGCCCCAGTCCACAGTCAGTCTGGAGTTGAAATAGGAAGGCATAATCCAAATCCAAACCTAGTCCATCCCTAGCATCAAGGCCCTTGATGGTGGGGAAAGATTTAGCCACAGGTAGGAGGATGTCACAGGCATCTTTAACTGCTAGTGACCTGGGCAGGAGCTGGGATAGGACTAAACAATAGCCCTCAGAGAGAAGAAGAAGAAAGAAGATGACTGAGGAGATTATGTGATCAGAAGAATGATAACATAGAGAGAGCTAAATTGGCACATTTTGCCAAATGGT
The DNA here is from genome assembly GCA_016617825.1 of Platyplectrum ornatum. Taxonomy (NCBI): domain Eukaryota; kingdom Metazoa; phylum Chordata; class Amphibia; order Anura; family Limnodynastidae; genus Platyplectrum; species Platyplectrum ornatum. Next base: position 15,083 of record JABWIB010001270.1, read on the forward strand.
GTATGCAATGCCTTTCTCTTGTTACCACTTTCACCTTGTTACCTTTTGGTGACAGATTGAGCATATTCTTTCCTAGACTCCTGCCAATCTACCATTTCATGACAGCTTTGCCATTACAGAGTTAAATGAAAAACTTACACCAGCTAATACCCAGGAAGCCTACAAGGATGGTTGGTGGATAATGGTGGTTATGTGGGAGGTCTACTACACTAATGAAAAACCTGTGACTCTAATGGTATGATTAAGGAGGAAGGGGGTTGCCCGATTGATTAATGATGGGCTGATAAACCTAGGTTCTGTACTGAGTCAGTAATAGTTGACAAATTGCTACCTTTGTCCTAGCTTTATACTGAAGAGTCCTAATAAGGATAAAAACAGACTTAACGATTTGTACTTTGGATAGTATTCTGAATTCTACTGTAATAGAATTTTCCTCGCTGCTCCTTATAATACTCCAAATCTCATAATAAGTCCAGCAAATTATGTCCCTTTGTTGTCGGACTAAACTAGTGCCTGTATAAATTTGATTTCTCATTATTTCCAGCGCAGACAATGTATTCTGCATGTATAAAGCACCTTGCATTTTCTCTCGGAATATTTCCATGCTATATTTTGTGACCTTTTGCCCAGATCTGTTAAAATGATAAATTGTCTTTTTCACTTTCCTTTCAATAAGTCGATAAAATATTTTTTCCACCTTATTTCTCTTATTTCTGTTCTCTAATATAAGTGATTCAGTTTGCAAGACCTGCTTAGCGTAACATGCTAGGTAAATAATTAAACGCAGTCTTTGCAGTACCTTTAATGTTTCTCCATTGATCATATTTAGCTTGCTTATATTGCCTCATACATTTTTAGTGTAAAAATCTAGTTAGCTATAAAAGCGGAAAACACTTTCCCAATGAACCTCTGTATCTCCCATGCGTTGCACAAGCCGACGTTTTATTTATACCTGTTTTAGTATTAAAATTAATCTGTTGTTGTTTTTTTAACGACACTCAATTTGTAAGTCAACAAAACAGACTTGTCTTGCAATTTATTTTGTGTTAATGGTTTTGGTTCATTAGCTAAAAAAACAGAACAAAAAGAGAATCGAACAGCTGAACGTATTTTCCATGACAATGTACATAGCAATACATGCATGTGGCAAGGGCACATAGACCTTATACTCTACATAAACAGTAAACGGCTGGCCACTTACTTTACGCCATTCATACCTCAATGAGATAAAGACACAGAGTCATATGCCTTCGTTTAAAGACAAGAGACATTGTTTTGTGTGATTGTGGGTGAATTGAAATTGGAAGACTATAAATGAAAGTACAATGTCAGATGGGGGGTCGCCTCAAGATAAATGTCTACTAATCATAAAGGATTCCCCCGCCTAGGCCTCGACTCCTACCATAGGCCTTATGCACCAGAACACGTAAGCCTGTCACCTATACACAATACAAACAAATACCATCCCAGCGGAGACTAGATCTCAGTTCCAAAAAGAAATGCATTACTTCACAATACGAATGTGTTTCTAAAACACAATAACTTATGTTAGTTTTTATTGCTTAGTTGTGATTAAAAAAATGTTTGTTTCATGGTTAGGTTCAGATGGTTAATGTTTAAGTTGGGTTTTTTAATGACTATTTATTTATTTATTTATTAACAGGTTCTTATATAGCGCCATCAGATTACGTAGCGCTTAACAATTTAACAATCAATAAGACATAACTGGGTGGTAACAGACAGAATGGGTGGGGAAGAGGGCCCTGCTCGCAAGCTTACATTCTGTAGGATATTGGGGACTGATACAAAGGGGTAAGTGCTATTATTATACAATGCATGGACCAGCCAGGTTGTATCGTAAAGTGCTCAGTGCTCTGTGTGATCCAGTCACACAGCAGTGTTAGTAGCAGAAATTGTTGGTGAATAATTATAA
>JABWIB010001270.1:17375-48802 GCA_016617825.1 Platyplectrum ornatum
GGGGGTGATTTTATACTGTGGGAGGCCAATTAGGAGAGCATTGCAATAAATAAAAATTCCATGGGTTAACTATTAGAGAAGTCAGGATTACCTACCTATATATTTGGATTTAGTGTTTAATTTAGTTTATGGTTCTATGAATATTGGATTCTTATTACTTGGCTTAGATTTTCCTCTGATAATTTTTATGCAAGTTAAACAATAGGACCCATAATATGTTTGGGAAGATTGTTTTGCAAAATTGCTTAAGTGAGCCCTTACTGTATATTAGCTACAGATTTGACACTCAAAAGGATGAACTAATGTGTAACAGCGCACAGGTTGTCCTGCCAGTGACAATGGTTATCTTCTGCATTGATGCGCCACCTAGCTGTTACTGCTGGAACTGCAGCTTTTCAGAGTTACTGATTCCGGGATAAATCCAGCACCAGGAGATATTTTACAAGTGGTATGAAGTGTCACATCTGTATATACCTCTACCCCTTCCTGCTCACAGTGCATAAGCAGACAGGCAGTGACTTGCGTTCTGATCTAGAAATTTGCTTTGTGATTGCCCTTCACGTTCAGGTCTGGACCAGTCACCATATGTTCTTCATGTTAAGGGGCTCATAAGTAAGTTATTTACTAACATATTCAATTAAGAACAAATAAAAAAATTAAACTGAAACAGTTTCTTAGACACAATACCCAGCTACATGGCTTATGTGAAACACACTTTATGTTCTAATGCTGTATTCTGAATAATTTATCTTTTTTTAAGCGCTGTACACAAGCATTCTGCCTGCATTGTCATCATATCTAGTAGTCAGGATTGAACAGTGAATGACACGGCATCCTATGTCTGCCTACAAAGCATCTCATTAAGAAACAAAGTGCCCCAGAAAATTGTATGCAGTTGGCAACTATGAATTTCTTATGCCTAAAATAACTTATTCTTATTTCAAACATAACCTACTTGCAGAACAGACTCTAACAGCTAAAATGATGCTTTAACTACTTATAAAGGTTGTCAAAGTTTAAAGAGTATTATTTAGCTGTTCTCCTCATCCAGCTGACTTAACCTCCATTTCACATTTTCAGAAGTATATAAAAACGACCTTAATGTTTCCTTTTGATAGCCAAGTGTAGCAAAATAAACATAAAAACCCTGAGCAATTTACTTTGATATTTGAGGTCAGTGATGAGCAACTTAAAACACTTTAATAGCCTCATGTGTGAGTTTTGGTTCTTTGCAGAGCATCTATTCAGGGGAAGTATCTCTCATTCTGTCAACTTCTACTAAGACTGCAGCCCATCATTTTATGGTATAAATAGCGAGTGAGTGAGTGTTTATACTGGCTATAAAGTGTCACATGTTATAAAGCGGATTGTGGAGATGTTGTAACCTCGCCTCACAAGACTATAAAGGTGAGTACATATCAGAAGGATTGCCGCATAAATCTCACGATAAATGACAGTTTCAGCCGACATATGTTCAGTGTGTACTTTCCAGAGATGCCCACACCGTCTGCGGCAGGGCTCGAAGTGGGAATTGGGGGTATGGTGCTAAGCCCCACCCTCTTGTATAAGAGCCCCGCCTCCTCTGGACCACAGTTTTGTAATAAAATTCCAACCTCCAGTATGAAGAGAGGGCAGGGCTTTTACCAGGGGCCGGGACTTAGTGGTAGAAAAGGTTCCGGTATGCCATACCAGCATATACCGGCCCACTTCAAGCCCTGGTCTGATCAACAATGTCCTGTGGTTAATTTACGAAGGGGCAAGATGTTCATCTCTCCTCGAATTTGCAGGCGAGCTGGCCATTTTTAAATTTGCTTAGTGTTGAGATGATGAAAATAATGATAATGATTTCACCTACATCTCGTCAATTTAATCTTTCCTGAATGCGTTTGAACATGAAGAAAATTTACTAACCATTGAGATGTGTTCACGCTGTCTTCTGCCCAGCGAAAATATTTGGTCTTGACAAAACAAAAGAGGTGCTCTACCCAAAAATTATAATTTAACATTTAATGCAATAAAAAAATATTCCACTCAGAAATCTATTTAACCATGTGTGTGTTGTGAACACAGCACCTTAATTTGCATTCATCTCGACAGTGAGATAACGCAAACAACTGCACGAAACTCAACTGAGAGATGAAAAAAACCTACCAAACTCGACTATTAGTGAATTCATCATCTCGGCAGGATGAGTATGAAATTGCAGCATATTACTGCAGCAAAGGGTTACAGGATTATTTGCAGCTGGAGATCGTTAGCAGAGTTCATTCAAAGCAGCTGATCATCTGCAATATGTAAAGCTAGGCACACATGGCAAATAGGAAAAGGAACCACAATTTTTTAAGGGAATTGGAAGGCGACATACACAGTGCAATAATTGTATGGAAAATAAAATATGCAAATTAGGATATATATATATATATCTTTTTAAGTGGGCCTTAATGACAGGATTATTGTAAGTGGGTACACATGGAACGATTTTTTACATAAAGAACGATTTAAGTTTCTGCAGACCAAAAGATCAAAAAATCATTTGCCAACGATTTTTGAACAACAACAGAGATTGGTTAAAAAAAATCGTTCATATAAAAGGTTTTTGAAAAATTGTTCAATTGGAACGATTTATCTTACCGTGTGTGCCTATCTTAAGTGTGTACCCAGCATTACAGTGTATAGGAATAGAAGGAAGTATTATTGGTTCGGGCGGTTATTGGTGAGAAGTTTCTGTTCTGGTCATGTGCATTATGAACATATGGACAATGTCCGCATCCTGTACATGGTAATAGCCTTTAATTTTTACATGTGATCTGGTCTAATGCATTTACGATAATGTTTAATTTGTTCCTTTAGCTGTTTTTTTCCTACCATTTCCATGCAAATGATGCTAAACTCACTGCTCGTAAGAAGTTGGCACCTAATGGCCATTGAGCCCTAGATCAGTGAACGACACAAGCTATTCTACAAGTAACAAATTGTAGAATAACTTAAATCCAGTAACCTACTGGATCTCGAACAGCATACATTCACTGGGGGGGGGGGGAGAGAATCAAGTCAAACACTTATTGACTTTTTTGACCGGGTCTCTAAAATAGTTGATCTAGAAGGAGCAGTAGACATAAATTATCTAGATTTCGGTAAGAAGCTTCTAAAATTTGGCATTGGAATCAAAGAAAGTTGTACACAATTTGTATTAAAATTTTGGTTAAAACATAGACAGAGGGTTGTAGTAAATGGAATCATTTCAGGGGATGTAAAGAATATCAGAGAACTTCCCCAAGCATCTGTCCTTGAATGATTGATGAACTGGGTACACTGTAGGTATTGTCAGTAGGGCAACAACTAAATTTTTATTCTGTAAACCAGCTGACCGTACTGAATAGGCCAATTGGCTTTCATCTACCATCAATTTCTATGCATCTGTGCATCCTCAGAGTAATGCTGGGTACACATCAGAAAGATCATCTTTGCAATAAACAGATAAATGACCCTCACAGCAGAAATCTGTTAGATGTGTACTCAACAAAAAGAAGTGTTGATTGGAAAGATGATCTGTACTTAATGTGTACCCAGCATAAGATCTTAGTATAAGCTCTAGCTTGGTGATATAGTTTTAATGCTTCTTCGGTTTTAAGGATGATCATCCAATCAGGATGGTTGTTAGAGAAGTGTTCCTATTGCAAGTGGCATCTTCATACAGGCCTTAGGATCGTGCATCTTTTTATTTTTTTCAGGACTGGTCCCCATTTCCAGCCACCCTGATATATTTTTCCAGTAGGTTTGATAGGATGTGAAGGTAGTGGTGGTTTTAATGAATGTAGGTGGTATTTAATACTAGTAACTGCCCCTTCCCCCATTATAATGTCTTAGTTGTAGACAATGGTGGCAATGGATTAGGGCTCAAAGTGGGAGTGTATACAGGGGTATGCCATATCGGAAATTCTCCTGTAATTTAAAAATGAAAAATCTCCATTCACTTCTATAATTTTCTATGATTCCATGCTACCACTTCTAAAATCCATACCGCCACTTCTAAATTTCCACTTCAAGCACTGGGTTGCCTCTTAATAAGTTAAACCAGGGCCAGTAATGTCAGAGGTGTGACTGTTGAATGACTCGTTGTAGCTCTGATGAAGTTTCTGGTCTTTAAATAGCCAGAACAATTATTGAACTGTGTGCAGTGTATTAAGTGCTAAAATCCTAATTTGTTAGTAACATTTTCTCTTTTTAAATTAAATTTTAGATTTGGTTTTTCTTTTTTTTATATAGAGATCTTTTTTTTTAAGAATTTAGAATGGGGTATATATATATATATATATATATATATATATATATATATATATATATTTATTTATTTATTTATTTATTTAACATATGGTGTGGCGTCTAATTTGTATGACTGTCAGTAATGGGCCATCTGTGATTTTCAGCTTTCTCTCCTCTTCTTTTCCGCCCCCATTATCCCTAATTTTATTTTAATAAACTTTATTATAGTGAAATAAAATAAAGTTCACTTTAAGTATAGTTGCTGTATATGTTGTTTATTTGTAATTCATAAAACAGAACCGGATCCAGATTTAGTTAACATTTACCGGTGAACACATGAACCAACTTTTACTAGGGATCTAGACCAGGGTTTCCTGGAGACTCCTGAATTTCAAGCTACAGCCTCCATGATCCAGGCAATTCTCCCAGTTAGTAATTTGTGGCAGTCATTCAATAAAATTCGTACAAGCAGTGCAGGAATATAGGAATAGGGAGTGAATGCCGCTGCCACTCCCCTTTCTTAGACACCCTTAGGGAAGGGTGGAGCTTCTAAAATAATTTGCATAAATCACGCTGTCATGTCCACTCCAATGATGGCGTCTTTTTGTTTCTCCTGGAATTGGATAAGCAAAAAGTTGTCAACTCGGATCTAGAAATTCAGGATCCTCCAGCGGGGTGGAAATGGGCGACCTTCTCACCCTGTATGCAGGGTGGGAAGGGAGAAGTATTCAATTAGTACAGTAAGAGTGTGGTTAAGCCCTTATGTAACATCCACACTCATTTTGAGTAAGGACAACACAGAAATATTAAGGTACGGTTATTGGTTTATAGTGGTCTATAGTGGCATGTTGCTATTGTAGCTTAGCGGTGCTTGGAGGTCCAGACCCTAAGGGTGCCTCGAACTGAGAAAGTTTGGAAACCACTGGTCTAATAGCTAAATAGGAAAGCATGGTGTCAGTTCTTTAGACCTACTTCTATTTTTGCTGCTTCCATGGGCTCTCACCCTTGTCCTCAACAATAATTGGTGTTTAAGTTTAATCCCGTCTGCCCTTCTTGCATTCATGCAGATCAGCATTAAAATATAATATTTTAGTTCAAGTAAAAGGTCCATATGAAATTCAATCAAGTCTTCCAAAGTCCAGTGATCACAGGGGCTGTAAATGAAATATAAAGCTGTATGCCTTTCTCAGTAGTGATTTGCTCTATTCCAGGGGTTCTCAGTGAATAGAACAGTGGCTCTATTCAATGTTGACATCAAGGTAAATAACCTGTGGACTTGATGTCACAACACCCACTGGCTATACAGTCATATATATATACTACTATATATCTATATGTCTGCTTGTACTTATCCAATAAATAAAATACACCTGCATCCCAACAGTATATGCTGCACCCATAGGGGGATTATTTATCAAGAAGGTCAACTTTACGAACCTTCTGATTCAGTATTTAGAAAGACTTTCCTCACCCGCAATCCCTAATGGTCTTGTGTAGTCCAGGGAAGTACTAAGTGCTGTTGAAATATAAAAGAGTTATCATTGGCCCTGATTTGCGCAGTTCGTGCCTGACCATTGTTTGGGACGAATAAGCCAATATGAGGGACGGCAAGGTACATGTGCTTTCTACAATGAAAAACTAATAAATGAATGAATGAATGATCTTAAAAATTGAATAATTTAGAAAATATGTTTTTTCCCCTCACTTTGCTACATGGTTTCAGCAGGTGTTGACTTGCAGCCGTTTTTTGCTGTTACTGTCAGTGTATATAAATTCTCTACAATAAAATAAAGATATGTCTAGGTAATGGACTCAGATATAGACGTGAGGTACGCTCTGCAATCAGCTCAGTAACTCGTATGGGATAAAGCTTTCCCCAAAAGTGATAACAGTAATAAATAAAAAAAAATATAAAGAACACACTTGACAACAGAGAGTATAGAGAGACGTTGGGCATAAAACTGTCGAACCAAATTAGAAAAAAATGTGCATATGATTTTAATTGTCAATGAAATGCATATAAAATAACAATAATCAATTATAATGCATATTTAAAGGTTTGCGCAGCAGTTCAGTCACTCCATTGAAATTATTTATATCAGTAGTTGTTTGCGGGAGGCATTAAATTACAACAAATTGTTCTGATCGTGCGATATAGATTTTCACACTGCACCATGGGGTGAGCAAAAGAATTTTTTTTATTTTAAAATTACTATTATTATTATTACTATTATTATTATTATTATTATTATTATTATTATTATTTTCTTGCTCTTTGCTTGTGCCTGTTTTCAGACATATAGTAGTACCCATGGTACAAATATTATCTTATACCTATCGTTCAGAGGGAGCACAGAGTACTTCATCATGTATGGTTGGTAGGAAGGGCAAAGGACATAACCCAAAACAAGCTGAACATTAGGTCATGAGTTAGAACCTAGCAGGTCCTTAGTATGAGTTGGGATCAAGAGTTTAAGGAACAGTGTCGGATGGTTAGGTGTAGCCTGTAGTCTGGGTGTGCTGCATGTTGGAATATCAGGGAGGGGATGGAAGGTTATATAAGTCTAGGGGGTGATATAAGGGTGATATTCTCTTTTTCATGGACCAGAACACCTGTCCACCCTCATTTGATTACTGGGATGGTTTTTCCATATTTTGTTTTTGCGGGTTAGGTCGCAGTAGGAGGAAAGCAGTGCAGAGAAAGGTCAGTTGTTTGGATAATGGTTTCTGGGACACTTTCTTTAGAAGGTTCTTGTGTTGTGTTATGATCCACTCCACTTATATGAAATGTGGGCTGTTACCATTGTTTATTGAAAATGCATATGGGAACATGAGACTTCCAACATTGGTTGTGATCCTCTAGTTCCAGATCGCTGAAAGCCTTTCCATTGGTGGGGCAGAATGGGGCAAGTTGCATAAAGTGTTTAGAAATGGTGAAAAGAGGGGGGGGTTACATTTTAAAGTAAATGCTGAACTCAACCATTACCCTGTATCCAAATTAATGCAATGTTTATTAAGCGAGTACACCATAGAAAATTTAAGGTAGGCTACTTTAAGGTAACCATGTGCTATTACCCAGTGTTACGCAGTGTTACCCTAGTCCGCTGTGAAATTTGGATGTCTTGGAAATCTGGGCTTGGATCACTCTGTACAGTACTCTGAGCATGGCAGAGTACTGTACAGTACCTGGATCAGCACCTTTGATTCTAAGGTCAAGGTATTTTTGGGACATCTCTGTTACAATTGTGGAAACAGAACTGGAGTTATGATGCATATCAATTTTCAGCAACTTACAACATGAAAAACTCTCTTTAATTGAAAGCGTACAACAAATATATAGTAAGAAGACAATTTCTTCTCTATGTATGATAAGGCCATTAGCAAAACCATTATTAGATCTTCTTCCAGCACAAGAACTATTTAAATATAACCATAAATTATGTAATCATTTATATTATACATATAAAGAGAAAGTAGCTATTGCATATAGTTAAATTAGGTTCTTTGCATTACAGTGAGACAGTAAATAAGGAGCACTGGTATAAATGATCAGATCATATGAGCTGCAAATGAAGAATACTGCCTGCTTATTATTCTAATGCTCTTCTGAAAGTCGTGTTACTGTTTGCTGTTATTAAATCAGTAGAATAGTAAATAGGAAATATACAGAAGCGACCTCTAAAATAGTCTGAACAGTAAGGTGAAATGGTTAGTAAATATTTATTTACATATGCCTTTTACACTAATAATAACCTGCAGTTAAGCAGTATTATTTTATCATGTATTAGGCCGTAAATGGAAATGGAAAAAACCCAGGCACTCTGAAAATAGACCGTACGGAGATATATCGCTATGTGTCACCATACACAGTAGTTAGTCCATTTTACACATACGGCGTTGTCCTCTGGAATATTTTCCAGGTGGGTGGCATGAAAAAGTATCCAGGTTGGGGAGTCATGGCATGAAATACTGTGTAACAATTATAATGAAAATTGTTGTAATCCTTTATTCAGTTTACAGTATGCCCCTATATGCCTCTCCAATCCTCCTTGAGAGAGAGAGGAGATAGAGGAGAGAGAGAGAGCCGAGAGAGAGAAGGGGGGAGAGAGAGGGGAGAGAGAGAGGGGGGAGAGAGAGAGAGGAGAGAGAGAGAAAGAGGAGGGAGAGAGAAGAGAGAGAGAGAGAGAGAGAGAGGGGAGCGAGGGGAAGAGAGAGGAGAGAGAGAGAGATGAGAGAGAGAGAGAGTGGAGAGCGAGGGGAAGAGAGAGGAGAGCGAGGGGGAGAGATAGGAGAGAGAGAGAGATGAGAGAGAGAGAGAGAGGAGAGAGAGAGAGGAGAAAGAGGGGGGAGAGGGGGGTACTGTGCAGTACCGTATGGATAAATATATCAGAAAATGTAGCAAATAAAAAAAATAAGAACTTGGGGGGAAATTGAAGTCTGTGCAACCATCTTTCTTATAAACTTATAAACTTACTTTCCTTAACAACCCAAAAGAAATAGTTATGCCAATTTTTACAGCTGTCAAACAAAAATGGAACATTAACATCCTGTACGGTGCATTTCACGAAATATATTGTTCATGCAAAGTATCCCTACGCCTCTCATCACATTGGTATGCCGTGATTTACATATGGACTATCTGCCATTTTATTTTTATTTTTTATGTATTGTTAAATACTGATATATGATATATTGTTTTTCACATTTTTCCAAATGACATTCAAATCAGCATCAGCAAATCTTTCATTAGCTGTTTATCTCGTTTTTATCGTTATAGGCTTCCGTTTGAAGCTTCATACACTAATGCATACCATCCACAATGTTCTCTGGAGATCATATTATGACTGATTACGATTTCAATTTATCCAATCAATAACTTTTAAACAAAAGCATATATTACAGTTACAATAGGTAATGCTTCAATAACATGTCTTTCAATGTTTGATCACTTGAGTCAGATTTATGGATGTCAGGAGCTGTCATTGAACAGATTTCTGTATTTAAGCTTTCGAGAGTATGCATTTTATAAATGATTTCTAAAAGTCTTTTAACTTGATAAATTAAACAATCTACGGAGATGGCATAATCTCCACAATACGCCAAATTGATGGAAGATAAAAGCTATTTCAGTATTTGGAATAAATGAAATTGCTCAACGAAAAAGAAATGTATTTGTTCACAAATATTTGCTTATCAGGAATATATTAGAGAAATTGAGGGTTTAATGTAACTAGAAGGTATTTATGGGTGGAATAATGCAGAGGACACGTGGTCCCCCACTTAGATTAGAAGAAAGGAAGTTTCACAACCAGAGGAAAGGGTTCTTTACAGTAAGAGCAGAGGAAAGGGTTCTTTACAGTAAGAGCAGAGGAAAGGGTTCTTTACAGTAAGGGCAGTGAAGGTGTGGAATTTATTGCCTGAGAAGGTTGTAATGGCAGGATCAATAAAGGTATTTAAGGGGGTTAGACAAATTTTTAGAGGTAAAGGGTATTCAGGGTTATGACTGGTAAGTTATCTATTACCTTAGTCAGGAGGGAGCTCTTGTATATTTAAACCGGATCAATTTCAATTATAAAATTTAGGATCACAGGAGATCACATATAGGTTGAACTTATGGACGGACATCTTTTTTCAGCCTCAACAACTATGTATATTATTTTACAGGAGGTAAATATGCTTGTCAAGGTGCACTGGTAATCCAGGGTTGCTGGATTTTCTAGAGACTCCCAGGTTTCGGGCAATTATGTCAGTATCCTGGGAGAGTTGGCAAATCTCCCATTTCCCGGTCCGAGGCAGAGATTTAATGGGTCCCGGTAGACACTTTTGCCCCTAATGGTGGGGTTAGGCTGGCAGCAGTGAGGCACCCTGCAGGTCACGGCTCCCTGGTCCCCACTGCCGACTAGCTAAGAGCATCGACATCTTAGGAACTAGAAAAGTAGCAAGTAATGAGAGAATCAAGGAACCAACAATAAAGCTGGCACACAGATACTGACCAGCGTTACTGTTACACTGTTATTACACTTGTGCTGGAAACATCATCTTTCACCTGTAATACTGATTGCAAATAATTCAATTTGCCTCCCCTGCAATTCAACATGGTTTTGCCCACTCTTGAAAAAATCTTCTGATTGGAACAATTTATCTTATAGTGTATAGTGTAAGTAACTAAGACACAGGGCTAGCACTCTAACAGACCACAGACAATGAAACAGGAAGAAGGGATAACTAAAAGAGAGAAATGTGCAGAGGAACAGATGGATAAGGGAAAAATTGGAAGGAACACCAGGGCAAATTACACTTTATTACCAGTATGTTTCCTTAGCGGGACGGGAGCACGGGACAGTTAGGAGGTATGCTTGTCCTGGATCCTTATTGTGATGACACACTTCCTTTTCCTATGCAAAATTCAAATTGGGTTATGAGGAAAGTCCTGGGAGATTCCTCTTTCTCTCAAACTGTTTTCACCTTCATTGTTTTTATTTTATTAACTGCTTTTACTTACTTGTTCAGTACATCAGCGCCTCTCCCCCACACCTACACATTCAAAGGGCATGTGGATCCCACTCTTGGATGGGTCAGAGGTGGTTTAGTAGTGCGAGGGAGAACTATAAAGGCAAGTGATTTAGCTGATCATTGTGTTATATAAACCCATAGAACAATAGAGTTTAAACAAAAGAAAGAGGACAGAGCAAGACAATAGGTTTATTTTCTTTTCAATTTAAGGGTCTCTTATGTGGTATTATATTTTTACAGCAATTTTATGATGGGGATACAATTGTGCTTAAAATGAGAACAATTTATCAAAACACGACACAACATTAAACACTTAAGCATGTTGTCAGAATACAACCCTGAAGTATTATTATTATTATTATTATTATTATTATTATTATTATTATTATTACTATTATATTTATTAAATTACAACAAAATACAAATGCACAATTCTGCAGTGATTGATTAAAAGTTTTATTTATGCTTTTTAATAAATCCAATTAAAACAAATATACATTTTTTCATTAGAGTCATGACATTAATAGAATTAGTTTCCCGTAAAAAAAACAATAGATTACAGTAAATTAAATTATTTCTAAATAGTAAATATTTCCTACGCGCATGAGTCATAACACATCTGCTATGGGGTTACGACTAGAGTATGCAGTGCAGAGATAAGGCTTCTCTGTTTCATATATTAGATATTAATATGAAACGCCCCACAGACACAGCCATGGAAAATTATTATTTCGTATGACAGAGATTAATACTCTGTGATCTCTGTTTTCTTGTTGTACGAGCTGAGAGTCAAATAAATGAACTTAATTAAGTTACTCTCTAGTATGTGTCAAGATTCATTTTGGCCAACGTTGATAAAATCACTGTTTTACGGGAAATCACCCGCGCATTAGTTGGTTAGAATTCTAATTACGTGACCTGTTTGGTTCGGAGAAATCTGGATATCTTGTCAAATGTTTGTTTAAATCAATTGAACTAGAAACCAAAATATTTTTTTGCATTTATTACATTACTTAGTAGCTCAAACAGTATTTGACATTTCAATATTTGCTCTTTTTATTGAAAAAGATGAACTTTCAATAAAACAAAAAAGTAATAAAAAATATATCACTCTGGCACCACAAACACTTTCACTTTTAGTGACATAAATCTCGTCTGACATGGAGAACGTATTGTATAAGGATACATTTATCTTTTTATGTGCATTGTTTAAAAAGTATTACCATAAGGTCCTGAAATGTCTTGAAAGTGCACTGGATGAAATAATAGACAATGCTTTTATCCCAATCAAAATTATATATACATTTATATAAAGGGACTTATATATAGTTTTATATGTCATTGAATGGCTTGTATCTGTACTATGTGACTGAACTGTACTGGAAATAAATATGATTCCGCTAGGTCATTGATCTACAACCACACAGACGATTCAACCTTCAAAGTGCCACATGTTCCCTCCTAGACAAATGAAAAAAAGCTTGCGTCCCCATTCATTCAACTACGCCAAGTGGGCAGGGGGCCATTTCAGTGAACCAAAAGGGGCAGAGTCTTCCACAAATTGTGCAATCAGTGGTTGCACAGGATGATGATGGACATGACTAAGTTAAGGCCTGAGCTGCTAGACCCTACATTTTCTAGGTGAAAGTGTCGTTTACCGCTTTACAGGCGTGCTGCAATAAGGATCCAGTCCAAAGAGAGAAAATAGGTAGCTGTATCATTGAATTCCATACTTTCGCAATGTCGGCGTCATAACAGTATTCTTACCGAAAACGACTGGCTTATTGGAAAAAGCCAGCAAACCACGTCTTCACTGCTATGGGTTATGACACAAGATAGGGCAATATTGTGAAAAACACTGGTAAACCAGGGTTACTGTATAGGGGTATAATATAGGGGTATGGGGTATGATCTCCGCTAAGTTCCTCCACTTGTATAAGCCTTGTAAGCCCCGTCTCCTCCTCCTGGAGGGGGAACGTTTTCATAAAATCGCGGGTCTGGAGGGAGAGCAGCCTATACAATGAGGCAAGGCTTAGCGCCATACCAGCTTTAAAAATTCCTGTTTCAAGCCCTGATTCACACTAAGAGCTGAGGGTATAGCAGTATGGTATAATATGTAGCACATGAACTGGGGGTATTACTATGCAGCATATTATGACTTCCTCCTCTGATGACTCTTCATGTTGCTATGTGGTTCAAAAGGCTTCTGTTTAAACCTATGCCTTACTCCGTCAATAAGGAACTGCTGGCAAACACGGGTTTGTTTTCTAAAGCCAATCCTTTACAATTTGTGAGAATTGACAGAAGGTAATGAAAAAAATAAAATAAATAAAGCTCAACAAAGAGTCATACACCATGTTATTCATATATTATATATGTATTAGCTCTATGGTTAGACATACTTTGCATTGTACTGTTGTGACCCCTTGTTGGATATTGTACTCCTGAGCTGATGTTCCTATTCTAGCCTGGGGCTAAAACTACATATGAACGCTAATGAGTCCTTCGCACCTTTCTCTGCCTGTAAAGCTGAAGTTTCTCATTCTCCTCTCTCTGTTTTTTCTTTTCCATATCGCTGTAGACTTTGTACAACTCTGCAAAAAATTGATGGGAAACTTCAAATGAACCCGGATCACCTTTGTTTAGAGTCTGTTGTTGCCAGCATTAATGATCAAGGGCCATGGCTGAAAGATTTCTAAAGTATCAATAAACTTCTGGGAGCTGTCTGCACATGTGAGGTCTTCCCTTTTCTATAATGCAAACTCCAAAACAAAGAGCACTGGAACATTAGTCTCTGGTCTGTAGTAATGAGTAGAATATTATTTATCAGGGATCGACGATGAAATATTCATAAAAAGGTAAATAAGAAGTTTGTATGTTTCCAGTTTTTATATCATTTAAATTGAGCCCTGACAAGATATTCAGACATCCATACCCTCTATATTACTCAATGTAGCACCTTTTCCCACACATGTATGTAGAGAAAAGAACCAGCTCATATACCCCTGTTACATAACAGGAGGCCAGGGGTGGAAGGAGATTACCTTTTCTTTATAAGACTGCTGCTTGAAAATACTACTACTACTCTCTTTATAATCATTAGCTCCTTTTTTATACCTTCTCCATTGGCGCAAAAGTAAATTAGATGACCATCGTCTCTACAAACATAGGTTCACGGCTCACTGTATGTATTGTCATGGAATGGGGGTAAAGTAGCAGAACAAGATCTATAGTGCAGACAGGTGAGATTTTCTAACCCTAACCCTCCATTCCCTACACCCTAACCCTCCATTCCCCACACCCTAACCCTCCACTCACCACAGCCTAACCATCCCTTCCACACAGTCTAACCATAACCCTTTCATCCCCATGTGAGCCCAAGGTTTCCCAACCTTGAGGTAGTAACCGTGGCCATCATGCCAAACAACACAAACCCAAAGTGCTTTGGGCACTCACCTGTCCTCCAGCAGGGATAGCAGCTCAGCTTAGTCTATAGGGACCTTAGATATATTTACCCCCTCCCCCCCAATAGGTCTATTCTGCACCAAACAGACAAACATACTCACTGGTACCCCATATATATTTATCCATCTCTGTGGACAGATGCCTAACTGTGAACGAAGATGACTCTACCTGCTTACTTACCACCCAAACCAGAATACCGTCCAGCCAGCCAGTTCATGCCTACTTCAAGGGAACAAAACAATACTGTACTCATGAACTTTACAATGTCTTGGAACACTCCCACAGCCCCAAGGGCGAGTTAACATCAGTGGACCACTTGGAGGTTACTAGAGAAGCACTATAAGAGAGGAAAGACTCAGGCCAACCTATAACCCACAATGCCTTTCATCAGATATACCCATTGTATATACCCACAGCTCCCCTGGCACTACAGAGTCACTATAGTATTGATCCGCCGGAACCCCAGCATACTAGAGACATGCTTGATGCCCGACACTGCAGGTTTATTAACTTCCCTCTTCACTCCATGGGGTCGTGCAGNATATTAGGAAGAGGTGGGCCCTTAACTCAATGGGGAAATGCCGGCACAGTAGGTCTAACAAAGCTGGACTCCATAACGTGCCCCAACTCAGGGAGGGGAGAGGTCCCACTTTCCAACAAGTCTCAAGTGCACAGAGTGTTCAAATACCCCACGGATATAGGGAATGCATTGCTACCTGATACAGAGGAACAGATATTTGGGGGACCCCTGAGCAAACCTTTGAGGGACCTCTAGCTAAAGACTATAGACATAAGTACTATTTCTAAATACTTCCATATGACAAATAGCTATTCACTCTATGTATGTATGTCGAAATAATTCATTTCGATGTGACAGTACAGTACACCATAAGATCAGTACATTCAGATGGACAATACAACACTGTCCCACCCTAAACTTCATCAATCCTTTTTTATGCTTCAGAAAGTTATTCCAGGGGGCCTTGTGGGAGTACTACGGCTGTTTGCTTTGAAATGCATAGAAATTTCAGAATGTGTGCTAATCTCAGTGTGAGGTTCTGTTTGCCAAAGCTCTGCACAGTTCAAGCTACTGTGCACGTCAATATATTATGCTTTGCTCGGAGAAAGACTATAGCCCAACATTAACATTCATAGCAGCCAGCTGAGCCAAGATGAAAAAAATAATAATAATTGAATTTAAAGTACAAATAAACCTCAAATATAAGCTGCATAAATGTTACGAGCAATAGAAGGAAATAATACACAACCTGTGAACATTACTTACAGTTTTATGCGTCATTTGGGCTGCAGCCAGTTAATGAGATTTTGCACTAATTCAGAACATGTAACGCGCCGGGGCGGAGTCTCCGGTGGATGGGATAATACAAGGTGCAGGGATTTGCACAGTAATGACTGTGATGTGTTTGTTTCCAAATGATAATAATTTGGCTTATCAGTTGAGTACTGTACCTCAGAAGACTTTTACATTTGTCACAGGACTAACTAACAAAGCGTGAGTGTCTTTACTTGTGTTTTGTGATTGCACACATTATGACTTAGTTTAGTTTCCATGGCTGATCTGGGACAGGGGAAAGGAGTGAACGCTAACAGGAGGTATTTACAGACCAATAAGTAGGGATTAGGTCCTATATTTACTAAGCAGAGAGATTGAAGAGTGGGGATGTTGCCCATAGCAACCAATCATATTCAAGCTCTCAGTTTCATTTTACATACTAGAGAATGTAACTCGATGCTGATTGGTTGCCATGGGCAACATCCCCACTCTTAATCTCCCTGCTTAGTAAATATAGGCCTAGGTCTCAGCAGGCCATAGGTGCTCCTCAGCACACTCATCACATGCATAGAGGGCTGAACACAGAGGGGATCCAACATTGGCACAATGGGAACAGATTTCTGAATCTATCCAACGATAATGATGATCAATGGTGGAACAATGATGATGTGTTTTTCAGTTTCAGTGAATTTCAATTCTCTCCATGGACTGGAGTCATCCTTCTAGTATTTAATGGAACTGGATCTCTGAGCTAATAATACTGACCGTCTAGTACCGGGTCTCACTATCCATACAGCTATAGGCCCCTCATGTAACCACTTCCACAAGCAGGTCTACCACAGTGAGGGGCCACCTTATACTTCCCCTCTCAAACATAGGATCTGCTTATACTATAAAATGAGAGGGAACACCTAGTGTTGAACTCAGCCTCATCAAGTCATAAAGAAAAGTCTGGTTTGATCTGAATGTGTTGCAATTGAGTATCATGTAATGGTGTGCATGCACGGTGAGGAAATACATCCACAATCATACTGAATTGCACAAGTGTTCATCACAAGAGGGTAGGATAGAGAGTAGATATACAGACCTAAATTTACTAAGCAGGGAGATTGCAGGGAGATTGAAAAGTGGGGATGTTGCCCATAGCAAACACTCCAATTCAAGCCCTCAGTTCCATTTTAAATACTGGAGAATATGAGCTTCAATCCCCTCTTTTAAATCTCCCTACAATCTCCCTGCTTAGTAAATTTAAGCACAAGACTCTGATTGCAGGCAAATCCGCACTTATATTGTATCCCCTAGATCAGTGGTTCTCAAACCTGTCCTCAGGATCCCCTAACAGCGCATGTTTTGCAGGTCTCTTCACAATCATAAATGATATAAGTAGCATCACCTGTGGACCTGTTCACAGATGTCAGTCAGTAATGACCCCACCTGTGCTCCAGACAGGAGACCTGCAAAACGTGGACCATTAGGGGGTCCTGAGGACAGGTTTGAGAACCACTGCCCTAGATTATATGGCAAAACATAGGCATGTAATGTTACCTCTGGACACCTGCATAGCGTACAGTGTACAGGCAAAATGCAGACAAGCTCTGTGTAGTTACCCGATCGTCTGCTGTGGGATTGTAAATGAAGGTTCTGATTAATGTGATGCCCCTGTCTCAGGGGAGCCACACTTTTTTTTTCAGTGGGAGGGGGAGAAAATATATTCACTTGGCACCTCCCCCCCAAAAAAATAAATAAATAAATAAATAAATACATTAAAAAAATAATGAAAACAAAAGTGTAACTGACAGGTGTGCTGCCCCTGCACAACTGCTGGCAAATCTGACCAAAAACAGACACTTCTGTAAGATATGTGTCCTGTTATTATTTTATAGATGGCGTCTGCTGTTCTTCTAGTAGGTGCCATGCAGTTATTTTTTTTGGCGCCCCCACTCGCTTTGGAGGGGGGGATAGCCCTCTCGCTCCCACTGTTCCAATGCCCATGCTCTGTCTGAATGTGAACATAAGAAAAGAAATCCTTAATAAATACATGAATTTTCTTTTTTTATTGTATGTAGAAGCAATGTGACAGAAGCACAATACTTCTGCATTGACTGTAAAGTCTATTGAACAATACCTACATCGTCATGTCACTTTCATTAAATGTCCAAAGCAGGCGATAGAATGTTACAGGCAGCAGCCATGCCGGTGACAATAACTAGACTGAATCTGGTCCTTTAAGAGACAGGACTTTAATAGAGGGACCAGCAGAGACATCAGAGCACAATGATAAAGACCAATGTTTCAAACACCAACAATTTCCAGCGGTTCAAGTAATATCTCACTGCAAATTTACTTTTTATTTTGAAAAACGAATTATATTTGAGCAGAAACCTCAAACCGGAAACGAAATTGACTTATACTTATCTGTAACATGCATTAAGCCACGAGAATGGTTTCGTAAGACCTTCATTTGAATAAGTCTCTTTCAAACATAAAATATTTAGTTTGTATTATTTCATTACATCGCTTTCCGGCTTTATAATGGATGCTGCTATTCTGCCATACATTTGCAAATCTTCTGCATCCGACATAAGATGCCAAAGGAATTTCAAGGAATTAGCAATGCAAAGGACAAGAGTGATGCCAAATTGCATGACAGCGGTGCCCTGCTCAAACAAAAGGCTCTTACAAAGCAGCCTGTGATGTGTGGACACCAGAGGATCAATGTGCATATTGCACGCACCAGTCACCGGTATCACTGCTCTAATATAAATATTGATGGGATAAACACAAACACGTAAATCCATTCATTGGTTTATTTTACTAACCTGATTTGGCTGCTGTCTCTGTGTTGTATAACTTAAGCAATCTATTATAGATACATACATTGTATTCTTTGTCACTATATTTTCCATTTCTCATTCCACATACAGTAGCGGGATGTGAAAAGGCACATGAAATACATATTTGCTCTTGGACAATCCCTATGTATTATGAAGGGCTCACTCTTCTGAAATATATTATTATATTATTTGTATTTGATGAAATTTAGGGCCTGATCTAGCACACACACACACAGGGCCAGTACTAGGTCTCCAGGCACCCTTGATGAGACCTAGCACCACCGGCCCGCTTCCCTCCCGATCCAGTTTACATAGGAGAGGAAGGGAGTGCCACTGTCCTATAGAGGAACGACCAGGCTGGCTAATTATTTATGTTATGAAGTAACCCAGCATGTAAATGGAGACAGAAAGGGGGGTGCTATTTCCGCCCTGTGCTCTATGCGATCACCTAATGTAGCGCCACCCCGACACACGCCCAATCCTAACTCTACATATGTCTGTGTAGTAGCAGTATTTCAGTATTAGGTTCAGTTGGGCTCCAGCATTTCCAGAATTTATTAAATGAAATGAAAAAATCCTGTACACTCATATAAAAGGTTTATGTAGTCAAACACAATCTAAACTGTGTCTCTAAAAGGTCATTAATGTGTTTTAAAATGGAATTTATTCAGCTGTGCACGAAATGGAACGAAGTCTCAATGGGGTATGTCAATCCGGACGGTCATATTTTAACAGGACAAATCCTGGCAACCACTCAGTGAATATACTATGATTGCATACCCGATGCAGAATTCTCCCATAACCTGAACCCTTTTCCTACTTCTCACTCCCTTCTAACTCCCTTTCCATCTCCCTAACACTTAAGCTAGGTACACACGGTAAGATAAATTGTATGCAATCGAAAGATTTTTCCAGAGTGGGCAAAACCATGTTGAATTGCAGGGGAGGGAAATTGAATTAATTGCAATCAGTATTACAGGTGAGAGAGAGAATGTTTCCTGGCACAAGTGTAATAACAGTGTAACAGTAACGCTGGTCAGTATCTGTGTGCAACATGCAACAATAAAGTATTCCCCCTGCATGCACACACTGACATTCATTTTACCTCCCCTGCATTTCAACATGGTTTAGCCCACTCTTGAAAAATCTTTTGATTGCATACAATTTATCTTACAATGTGTGTACCTAGCTTAACTCATGTCTGCATCCTAACCCTCTCATGCACACATGTTAATCCTATCCCTCCCATGCACGCACCTTACTCCTCACCCTCTTGTGCCTGCTGGATAATTTTGACCCTTTAATGTCTGCATCCTAATCCTAAACCTTTCGTGCTCACATCTCAATGCTAATCCTCTCTTGCTTGCATCCCAATCCCAACCTTCTCATCCTTCCATCCTAATCCTAACCCTTATATGCCTTCATCCTAATCCTAACCCTCTTGAGTTACCATCCTATTCCTGACCATCCTGTGTCCACATCCTAACCCTAACCTTCACATCCATGTGGCATTACCAGAACCTTCCCCTTCATTGAAGCGATTCCTCCTCACAGCCCATCCCTAACATCTCATTCTCTCCCTGCAGACTAACCCTACCCTTCATTTTCTATCATTCATCAGCGCCCAAAAGTATAAGCCTAACCTCCCCTTCTATGTCTTCTCCCCACAGTCTAACTCTAACCTCCCTTTTCTATTGACACTAAACTCCGGCTGTCCTGTTGGGTAGCATTGGGATAGGGGTCCGATTGCAGAAATGACAGTATATTATATATTATATTATCTGTATTTTTCTAAATCTGTAAGGAGCATTGAATTTGTGACTTTTCAGAACTATAATTTTCAAACTATAAAATGTATTTTGTATACTTTTCTTTATCAGTAACCAGGAAATCAGGAAAGTTTGGATCCTGTCCTTACCTGAATTCAAGGACATTTCCAATAATATGAGCTTAAACAAACAAGGTCAAAATAATTAACACTGACAAATGAAAAAGTTTAGCTGTTGTCTACATTGTTATACAGAAACAAAAATCCAGATTAAAGCATTGGTACAACTATAATATGTATTCTTTAATACTATATAGCATAAACCTAGCAGAGTGCTGTATCTGTGCTCTGTGATATGGGTGATGGTGATCGAGTACCCACCCACAACGCAAACGTGTACCCTGCCAAAGACAACAGGGGGGCTGATCCCCGAGTTTGGGAGTAAGGGTAAAACAGGAGCAAGTGTAGACCTGGACAAAACCAAATATTCAACTGCAGGGGTGGCCACTATAAACTATGCAACTGATTAAAGTTGAAAGGTGATATTTCCTAACTCAACTCTAACTAAAAATGAAACATAAAACTATGCTGTTGTGAGATGTTTGAGGGAAAGTATTTTACCTGCATGTAATAAGATAAATAAATGAATGAATTCATTTGCATCCCTCGCATTGAAATATCTACACTGGCACCTAAAAAAAGTGTAAGTACAACAAATGCTACATCTGAGAAGTGGTGCCATTTTGTTTGGAAATAAGAAGAAAATAAGTGAAATGTTACAATTCAGGGGAGATCTATGTAATGTTAGCATACCTCCCAAGTGTCCCGATTTCGGTGGAACAATTCGGCTTTTTGGGGACTGTCCTGATGTCCCTCCCGCCTCCCAGTTTGTCCTGATTAGGAGACAATCTGTATTTTTGTTTCAAATTGCAGTATAATTTAATATTTGCAGCAATAAAAAGGAGCGGGGCTAAGGCGGGACCAGGGAGGAGTTTGTGGCAGGCCAGGGCGTGGCTGGGGTGGGCACACAGATACTGACCAGCGTTACTGTTACACTGTTATTAGAAATGGATATGGGCGTAACTACCACTATAGCAGCCCTAGCGACAGCTATGGGGTCCGCTGGCTCCATTGTCGGATATAGATATATATACACACACACATACATAGATATAAAATAGATAAAATAGTGAAGGGGGGCCCCGTTGAAAGGTTTTCTATGGGGCCCAGCCTTTTGTAGTTATGCCCCTGGATATGGACGAGGAAATATCACCTCTAATACTGTTTGTGAAGTTTTAATCTGGCTCCCCTGCAATTTAACAGTTTTGTCAGGTAATTTGTTTCTTGTAAACTTTCTCCTGATTTTCTTTTATTTAAAAACTAAAAAATATATGCAGCATAAACCTGTGTGATGCACCAATCCACAGAAACATACAAAACACACATACAGTTCACTAACACACAAAGATAGACAAACTGTAAAATATATGTAACATACACACATACACACACACACACACACACACACACACACATACTGTTCTGGATGGAAAATCAAGTTCTGTAGGTACCTACAATTTATCTTTGTATGTATGAACGCATAGACAACATCCGTATCGGAGAACCTGGGCACTTTGAGGGCCCCCCACTGCCTGTAATCACCTGCCCTTACAGCAATCCCCACTGCCGTGGTCAGTCAGGCACAGGGTGTAGAACGAATACTGGTCGAATGCAAGCAGTCATGCAATCAGGTCTGAATCATGTGTAACTGCATTCACATTTATGCGTGATTCACCAAGCTCATTGTCTCAGCGCTTATCGGTTGGCAGTATAGAGGCAGCGACATGAAAACATCATATTCCCATTAAAAACTATAAAAATGTCTACTTATTGTCAACCATTCTGACCATTATCAATTAGAGGACAGGAATCCTTGGCTGATAACTTCTATAGGTAAATCGATGCGTATCGCCAGCTTTCTTTAGATAGACCATTCCGACCAGGTTCAGATATCTCAGCACCCGGAGAAACCTTTAGCGCGGTTACGGCTGATGAAGGCATCTATTATATGGCAGCAAATCTTCGAAGGACAAGGAAAAAGCTGAATTCCGATGATATTTCTAGAAAAGCTTGATTAACTACTAGAAGGAAAAGGTCAGGACGACGTTCTCTGAACATGTCTCCGGAATTGAAGGCAGAAGGTGGCAGAACATTTAATAAGCATGACCTTGACCTTAATAAATACCGTGATGCTGTGAGCAAATAGTCATCTGTATGTGATTTGCTGGATCTCATTAGTGTTTTTATTATATTTGTGTGTTGACAGAACAGCGTAACTCCCATTGTACAAGATATGTCTGGCGAGCAGGGAACGTGTTGTTTTTATAGAAAGCAGTAAATTAACAGCATCATTCAGGGATGGAATTTGTTGGACTCAAGCCCACATCCAAAAGGCTGGACCCAAGTGGTGTGGATGGGTTTGGTACCCTTGTCCATGGCCAGATTTTCATAAGGGCGTTTCCGCCAACCATACATAGACAAGGGACCTGACAAGAAAGCAGAATTGCAGGACTACCTAGCTCAGACAGGTCCCCCTCCGCTCGGCCTAAACCTAACCTTCCCCTTCTATACTCCATCCCTCCCATAGACCAAAACGAACCCTTCCCTTAGGCTGTATGAGGAGCGTCAGAAAAGAAGACGTTGGGGTAATAAATGGGCAAGTCAATGAAATACAGAGATTTTTGCATACTCTGCATACTGAATAATGCATCTCTGTCTTTATGGGATGAAGAAAATAGAGGTTGACTCTATGTGTGCATGGAAGCTGTCAGAGGTTGGCAGCTTTAAACTGTGCTTCACATGGATCGAAGTGGGTATTTATAACTGGGTGTATGGAGGAATAACATTTATCACAAAATCGTGGTTCTGGAGAGAGTGGAGTTTTTCAAGTGGCAGAGCTGAGTAAGGGAAAAAAGTGCCAGTATACATACTGGTGTATACTGGCCACTTCGAGCATGGGTGCTCCATGAATGTGAGTACTTAGAACTGTAAATATATATAAATACATAAACTGGCAGCAGCTCAAAGCCTCTGCCAGCCTCTGAGACTGCTTAGAGTTCTGCAAGTGAAGGGGATTAGGAGGGGCTCACATATATATATATATATATATATATATATATATATATATATATATATATATTTTTTTTTTTTTTTTTTTTTTTTTTTTCATTTGAGGAACCACCTTTTGAGGAATAGGCATATGTCTAGGGAAGCTACATCTAGGCTTCACCAAGGGTGAGTTCTGGTGGGCACACCTGTCTTGTTTTGTTTTTAATATATTGTTGGGGAAGAGGTTGCAATTATGTGCTGCATTAGATTCATCCTTTGAGGGTTTATATAATACAATAATAGAACAACAGAATATAATTATGGGAATGGGTGGGTGACAATTTATGTGGTACCTAGTGGTGACATGTTTGTGGGCACTTCAGACTTTGAAAGCATGTTTAGCTTTTAAGCCTTCCTTGTAAGTGATGTGCTCTAACATGCTTATTTCTATACTGTAATTACAAAATAAATGATATTTAAGGAAAAACAACTTTTGTGCATTTCTTCTTAAAGGAATTAGTAAGTATAGTCGAGTACATTTAATGGCTGTTGGCAAGTGTAAAGTTATTTGCATTTTAATGACCTCCTGACAGTTATAAAGTGCAAACTGCAACTACAGATTAATTAAATAAAACGTGAATCATTTTAGATGAAGCATTCTCCTGTAGAAGAATGTATTAGCAGAAAACTATCAGCCCGGAGAAAAATGTGTATTTGCAGGACTCTGTCGGCTAAGTTATATGTGCCAACCAACTTCATAGACAGATACACAACAGTCTTAATGCAGTAAGACTTTAGCATGAAGATGCATAGCCTGCATGAGATCTATTCATTTTCACAATCGTCCAAAAAGTTCTATTCATTTCTAAATATTTCCAGAAGGCTCTATCGAGTCCTATTCGTTTCTACAGAGTTTTGTTTGATTTTCAGAAGGTTCTACAGAATTCTTTTCACTGTATTTGTACATTGCTTCAGGCAATCCATAGTTATGCTAGACCATATATTAATTACATTAATTACATGAATACATCCGGTTATAAATAAATACAGGGGGGGGGGGGCGTGGTTTCAGCCAGGCCTACAGTCCCGGGCCCGGCCGTCCCTCTACCCCCCAGCAGTGGCCTGGCGCCCTGTACTGGTGTGCAGCCACTGCCAGCAGCCTGCATAAAATCACGTAGATGCCATTATTGGCGTCTATGTAGTTTAAATAGGCCTGACGGCCTCCCACAGTGACGTCATGACGTCACAACGTTCTGGCGTTATGTGGGGGGCCTGGGCGATTGTGGCGGCAGCCCTGGCAGGACGGGAAAGGTTGCATGTGTGTACTGATAGTATACAAGGGAGTCGGGAGGAGGTATGCTAAAAAGAGAGAGAGCAGAAGTCTAAAGAGGAGAAGAAGACAGAGTGAAGAGTGTGGACAGAACAGAGTGCAGAAGAACACAGAGGTGAGGAAGACCTTTTAATGTTATGACCATTGTTACAAGGAGACTGTAATTGGTTAGGATCCATTGAGTGCAGCAAGTGGTCCCCTCTATTCCGGCACACCTGTGTCTGGATAGGTCTACCCAATGCTTGCAGACTTATTAGAATTCTTTGCTTGGAATCCAGGCTACCACATGATCCAGACCATTTTCCATAGCCTGTATTCAGCTACTATGTAAACTACGCGCTTGTGTACTCGGAGTACGCCGGTGGTTGTGGGAATGTAAATTGTTCAGTAAAGGCTGGCAGCCATCTTAAAGAACTTTAAACATCGCCCCGTTTGTACAGGTCGTCCACCTACAGTAACACCCATGGGCTGGCAGCATGTTGAGAACCGCTCTCAAGCAAATTGAAATGGAGCAGAAGCAAGATTCAAAAAAGGTAAAGTAATGCTAAATCCCAGCGGATGATCTCTCTATAAATGATCATCAATTTGCAGTAACAGGGCAGACCGCATTCCCTCCCAGTCTCTTGGAGCTGACCTCATCTTGGAAAGATGTGCAATTTATTTACAGGCGTTAAAGCATGAATTGTATTAAAGGTCAACCTTGTAAGAACTCATTTCTAATAACACAGATACTACAGCCAGATGCCGCATTCGTAAAAATTATACGTTAAGCCCTGCAGGAAACTTCTGAGAGTGAACACTGTATAGCTAGAAGCTGCTTGTCTTTCAGTATTCACCTTGAAAATAAATATCGCATCCAGTATCATGAGCACCTCGACCTTTTCTACTGCAATAATGGTACTAACTAAACTCAGACTCCGCTATGAAAATGAGTAAGATGCACAATGCTGTTCTGACAAGTGGAAGTCAGAGAACCCACCCTCAGGATGGTGCTTAGAAGCGGCAGAGTCTTGTAGTAATACATACTTTTCTATATCAGACAGACACTAAAATTACTATATAACCCATGGAATGCAGTAACATAACGGTGGGACTGATTCTGAGATTTTCTTTTATAATTAATGGGCAAATAGAAATAGATTTTCTGGGCAAAACCTTTTTGAATTTCATAGAGTATAAAATGCGGTTTATTCTTTGCATGCAGGGAGAATACTTTATTGTTGCTATTGCACACAGATACTGACCAGCGTTACTGTTACACTGTTATTAGACTTGGGCTGGAAACATCATCTCTCAACTCTAATGCTGTTTGCAACAGATTAAATGTGTCTGTCCTGCATAAACATGGCTATAGACTTTGGATTTCTGTAAATCTCACTTTATTAAAACTTACCCTACTCTCACCCACAGTATTGCCTTGACACTTTTATCTTCTCTCTGAGCAACACAAGCTAAAATAAACACTATGGGATTTGGTGTGTGATTGGTACTGAGAGGGTTGTTCTTTCATTGCATCTTTGCTCCAATCATGTAAGTCTCCAATTCCTGGTTTATACTTCCTGGTTTACACTTTCTAGTTTATACTTCCTGGTTTACACTTCCTGGTTTACACTTTCTAGTTTATACTTCCTTGTTTACACTTCCTGGTTTACACTTTCTAGTTTACACTTCCTGTTTTGTTTCTGTCTTGGCAACCAGGTGTCTCATTGCATACCTCCCAACTTCTGGGCCAGCGACAGCAGGACAAATAGGCCCCGCCCAAGCTCCGCCTCCGGTCCCGCCCAAGCTCCGCCCCGTTCCGACTTAGCCCCACCCCTTTTTACTGCCGCGACCGCGGCAAAAATATAATTTTTAATGCATTTTTATAGGAAAAAAATAGTTTGTCTTCTAATCGGAACAAACTGGGTGGCGGGAGGGACGGCGGGACAGTCCCCCAAAAGCGGGACTGTCCCGCCAGAATCGGGACAGTTGGGAGGTATGCATTGTTTTCCTCAGGTGTTCCTGCTTGCTTATTTAACTCTGCTTCACAATCCTCTTGGTGTCAAACTTCACACACAGAACCTCTAGCACTTTCGATAATGATTTAGTCAACATTGTTTTGTAGTGTATAGCATTGCACACTTTGTTGTTGTCTCCATTGCAACTGGAATCACTACTGTGCTGTGTTCGAAGAGACGAGATTCAAATGCATCACAATCAGATGCTACGATTCACTCATAGTGATGACAATGAAGTGACATTTTATTGTAAGTGATAAGAAAGAAACACATGTTAGATATTAATACAGGTTAAAACATTTAACTTTAACAATTCTTCATACTGACTATGCNGGTTCAACTCATACTCTTCATCCTAGGAAGAAGTTTTTTTGAGAAAAGACACAGAAGACAGAATTAAAAGAAAGCCTTTTAAAATGATCTTAAATTAACACAATTACCAATTTATTCCTGTCGGGACCAAGTACAAAAGAATAAAATCAATGTGTGTTACTTCAAAGATACAAAAAATGAATGCAAGGTAAAAGACATTTAAAGAGGGACTGGAGACAAAAATCTTCATTTGTGAGCTACAAAGAAACCAAAAAGAGTCTCAAACTTTTCTAAAAATAGGATATTACAGAGAAGTGCGAAAACCAGTTAAAATTTGGAAATAGGGGTTGAGTTAGGGCTCATTGTTGCAAAATGCCATAGAATCCATAGAAGCAAAGCTACCCTGCTTTCTTTACCCCTCTCTTCTGAAAAAAAACAGATTTACAATGTATGGTAGTGCATCAGTGGTTGAAGAGGAAATTTTGAAATGGTGCTATGAACATTTAGAAGTGGGCCAGATGTGCACTTGTGGATTTCTTGGTGTACGGGACATCTTTCTATATGCCAGGGGATCCATCCCCTGGGCCGGACCTCTCTTCAACATCAACTTAAATTACATTAGGTGGTCAGGGGGTATATTTAAATGAAGGAATTGTGGATGGAATTGGGATCACTTGTGCGGATTATGGTCGGGGTAAAGCCCATTAGTCGATCTTGTAGAGCGCAGGGCCATTGGAAAAGAATGTGGCAAAAGCACCCTTTTGCTTCCTCCATTTACATTTCAGGTTATATCATAACCCAGCTTGTATATACTTACCCAGCCTGGGAGGGTGCCTGCCTCTCCTCTATATAATGGTGGTGCCCCCCTCTACAACCGTACCAGTGATGGGGTGATGGGACAGTGCTTGGCCTCGTCTAAGGTGCCCAGATACCTGCCCTGGATATAACATTGGAGTACACTCTACTATCCAGCACGGCCATATGGAGTGCTGGATAGTAGATTTAACTCCAGTCCACAGGTAATAATAGAAGTGAATAGAGATTTATAGAGAATAAAATTTTCTGAGTCCACACAGCTGGCACAGGTATGATAGTGTGCTGTATGGGTTACAGCATGGCACAGGAGCTTTACATTGCCTTATATGCCTTTTATTAACCCTGCACATGCCAGAAAGAGGGGGACAATAGAGACATATAGAGGAAGATCTATAGAAGCTGGGACATAGATACCAGAGTCAATGCAATCCTATGGGGGTAATGATCCATCAGTGACATGAGTGACACAAGCCTTTCACAGTGATGATAGACAAACATACTGAGGGGTCGACTTATACTCGAGTCAATAAGTTATCCCAGTTTTTTAGGTGAAATTATGAGCCTCGGCTTATATTTGGGTCGGCTTATACTCAAGTATATACGGTAAGTCAGTGGGAGAAATAGCAGTATGGCATATGCCTTATACACCACCACTTTGATCCCTGGTGGCTCAAAAAATAACCACCACAGAGGAGAGGACAGGAAGAACAATAATTACTGACTTACCTGGGGCACCTTTTCCAAACCACTCACATTAGTTATGCTACACCAAAAGTTATCATTGAATCGCTCCTCCAAGACCTTAGATAATAAAAAGTAAATAATATGTAATTTAATAATTGTTTTTGAGAACTATTTTGAGAACGTTTTAAAAAGATTTGAAAGTTTTTAATAAAACGTATTTTGTAATATATAGTCATTCAAGCTTCCGTAGATTGTCATCCTTCATAGGCTTTGGAACGCGCACTTAAATAAATCACATTTATTTTCCCACTAAAAGTCATCATCATTGATCCCATACTGTGTCCTGCTTCTTATTGTCAAGGATCAACAAACAGCCCCTTGGTTCCAGGGCTAGTGCTAGGTCTCTGGGTACCCTAGGTGAGACCTAACCACACCACCCCCCAAATTCCCCCACTCCCTCGGTACAGTTTACATATGAGACAAGGGGGGGAGGGGCGCAGACGTTCTATAGAGGAGAGACAGGCACCCTCTCAGGCTGGCTAATTATTTACTATATTATATAACCTAACATGTAAATGGAGGCAATGAGCGGGTGCTTTTGCTGCCCCCCCCCCACCCCTGGGCCCAGTGCTATAAATGGTAGCACAGACCCTGCATGGTCCCCATATAATTGGTCTGCCTATGTAAATATATGAATCTCACTTATATAAAAAAAAGGAAAACATAATAAAACATAATTATAACTGACCTGGAGCTTGACATGTTTCCATTCCAATAAAACTACTTATTTCTATGTGGAGCCCAGCATCTTGCAACCACTGTCTGCCACTTTCATGTCTCTTACATGTTACATAAATAGCTTACGGTCAGCCAGAGCACGATCGTTTGTCTTTATTATGTTGAAGGTCAACCATACAACATGTCATTCCCATGGCTTTCCTTAGGTCTGTTAATTTGCCCATTAATGTCTACCTAGAGCCAATTAAGAGAGCGGAGGCCAGTTCGCAGTATAAAACTTGTCATCACTCTATGGATAAATTTTGCAATAATTGGGTCTGAACACCGGCATTGTATGTGGAATTTTCTTTTTTACTAGTGTCTGTTGTAGATGATGAACTCCCTAATGCTTCTTGCCTATGGATGCTGTATTGTAAAAGCCATACGTGGGCCTAAATTGGGGATTGGAAAAGTGTGGCTGTTACGCATAACAACCAATCAGATTCAAGCTCTCGGTTTCATTTTACATTTTGCAGATTTGGCTTCGGTAAATTGCAGATTTAAAAATCGCCCCTTAGTAAATCTTGCCTATGATCTTAGAGGTGTAAAGCATAAGCACCTGCCATGTATATATATATATATATATATATATATATATATATATATATATATATATAGTGTTCAGTAACCCGGCACTCACTCAATAAGCTGTTACTGCTCCTGGTGCACTTCCTCCTGTTACAATAACAAATCCTCAAGTAATGGCAGCACTCTGGAGACTTCTCTTTATTACGTTGTAATGCTTTTTATTGTGACATTAATCCATCTCAAAAGGCCAACGTTTCAGTCGCTGTTAGCGCGACTTTCGTCAGGGCAATATTAGCACAAAGGGATAGCAACCCGAACCACCTATAGAAGAAGAATATATAGACCCACTTACCCATGCCGAGGTCCCGTGGTGCTCGTCTCCCGACCGGAACTGGCACACCCCCTTACCGGAAGTGTACTGGTGTTGCTATGCAACCCTAACGCTGCATCGGGAGGCCGTTGTCAGGGACACCACTTGGTACCTGGCATGTAAGATAACTCACAGAGGTGCTGTGCAAAATTAACAAGGAAACAATCTCCCCTTGTTACTGTAGTGAGGATAGCTCAGGTAATAGTCTCATAATAAATATTATAAAACTTTGTGGAGAACATCTTGTTATCGATCCTTCCGTTCCATGGAATGTCTCGACCGCCCTCTTCCTTCTATAATTCCCGATATTCTGATTATTCCCGAGTGCTTTTCCTGTTGTGTTTAAAGACTGTCTGTTTCCCTTGAATGGTCCTAGAAGAAGCAACCCAAGTTGTTTGTCTCATTTAACCCTCCTGGTGTGAGGGTTCCCAGCCTGTAGATCCATCCACATTCTTTCTGCAGGAGTGTCCTATTCCGATCTCCTCCCCTTATGGATTTTGGCACATGTTCAACTCCGATGTATCGTAAATCCTTCAATGTATGGCCGGCTGCCCTAAAATGCCTAGCCACGGGTTGCTCTATATTTTTCCCTTCCAATGTTAACTTGATTGTGGACCTGTGGAGGGCCATCCTCTCCTTGAGAGCCCTAATGGTCTTCCCAATATAAAGCAAATTGCATGGGCATTTGATGATATATATAACATGTGTGGTACTGCAGGTAATCACATGTCTTAACCATCAAACCGCGGACCACCAAAGAAGAAGACCGCATACCGTTTATCACACAATACAATCATCTCAGTTTCTTTGTAAAAAAAAGTCAGCCAAAACTCTTTGGCCGATTGTCACCACAGATCAGGAGATGCAGGCGTTTAAGACACGAAGCTTACTTTGTGGACATAGCAGGGGAAAAAACCTGAAAGACATATTATGTCACAATATGATTACTACTAGAACAGAAGGGAATACTACCACCTTCCTTACAAGGANACCAGGAAGCTATAGGTGCACTGGATGCACCACCTGCAGCTATATGATGACGGGACCAGAATTTATTGATCCAAGAACAGGCCAAGGGCATAAAATAAGATATGTGATTACCTGCAGTACCCCACATGTTATATATATCAAAAGCATTACAACGTAAGAAAGAGAAGTCTCCAGAGTGCTGCCATTACTCGAGGATTAGTTATACGATTAGTTATACGATATATATATATATATATATAAAACACACAGCTCGGCGCGCTCAGTAATGTATCTATATGGTACTAAATAGTGTCCCGGATTACAAAGACTCAATCAACAAAGCAGTCTTTCGTTATTACAGCACTAGATCACTTTTCCTGACCGCAGCTCCTTCACAAT